>JUFY01026033.1:8260-177921 GCA_001855655.1 Leptopilina clavipes | reverse complement strand
GGTCATTGGCTGCAAAAAGCAACTGAACATATGATTGGATGCGTTCTCTGTAGTCCTGGATGTTTCTCTCTTTTTAGAGGCAAAGCTCTGATGGATGATAACGTAATGAAAAAATACACAACCAGATCTGAAGAAGCTAGACACTACGTCCAATACGATCAAGGAGAAGACAGATGGCTTTGTACTCTGCTTCTACAAAGAGGCTACCGAGTCAGTAATTTTTCACACAAAAAAAATAAAAAAATAAAAAAATAAATAAATAAACAAAATTTTACAATTGTTAATCAAAACTAATTCATAAATGAATTGTTTATCCAGGTTGAATATTCAGCTGCAAGTGACGCCTATACTCATGCTCCTGAGGGTTTCAATGAATTTTACAATCAACGTCGTCGATGGGTACCTTCAACAATAGCTAACATTTTGGATTTACTAATGGATGCAAAAAGGACTATAAAAATTAACGATAATATTTCCATGCCTTATATATCATATCAGATACTTCTTATGGGTAAAAAAAATTGTCATAACTTGAACTGTGTAAAATTAAATGAAACTGTGACTGAAATAAAAAATTGTACATATTTCCAGGTGGTACGATTCTTGGACCTGGAACAATTTTTCTCATGTTGGTGGGAGCTTTCGTCGCTGCTTTCAAGATCGATAACTGGACCAGTTTTTACTACAATATAATTCCAATTCTTTTCTTTATGATTGTTTGTTTTACATGTAAATCCAATATACAGGTAAGTTTAATTTTTCCCCGTTATTTAAAAATCGTTCTTCCAAATTCTTGTGAAATGTTTCAAAAATTAATAATAAAGACAAAAAATATTTACCAAATTCGTGATATGTACTTGTGTTCGTCTGATAAAATTGCCCTCAGAATTGTGTTCGTCCTTTCAGCTATTATGTGCGCAAATATTGTCAACGGCTTACGCGATGATAATGATGGCTGTGATAGTGGGTACTGCCCTTCAGCTGGGGGAGGACGGTATGGGTTCTCCATCGGCAATATTCTTGACATCACTCTCAACCTCGTTCTTCATAGCAGCTTGTCTTCATCCCCAAGAGTTTTGGTGTATAGTCCCCGGTCTCATTTATCTCCTCTCGATTCCATCCATGTACCTTCTCTTGATTCTATACTCAATCATCAATCTAAATGTCGTCACCTGGGGTACACGTGAAGTCCAAGTGAAGAAAACCAAAAAGGTTCGTCTGCTTGTCGGTTCTCTGTAAAAAAAAAAATAAATCGGTGATGGTAAATAACGAAGAACGATAAAAACAAAATAACACTGAAAAGAAGAAATAAATGTTATGGAAATTTGGTGGTGGGACGTTTCGCTTGGTTATTCTTTTGATAACTAATCCTGACGATAGATTCTAGCGGCAGTGGTGATAAGTATTTTTTATGGATTGGTGATGGTTGCGGTAATAACAGCGATATCGATAAACATTGTTGAAGATGGTTTATTCTCACCATCTCCACTCTTTCTTATAATGGTAATTGCACAATTAACAATGGCTGCACTGCTACATCCACAAGAAATTATTTGTCTCTTTTACGGATTAATTTACTACATTTCTGTACCTTCCATGTATTTGGTTCTAACAATCTTCTCTGTCTACAACCTCAATGATATTACTTGGGGCACGAGGGAAGTGTACAAGAGAAAAACTGATGTGGTAATAAATCGGATTAAGTCCACTAACTTTAAATTACACTCCTAACTTACACATTTTAATTTTAATTTGCACATAGAATTTAATGATTGTGATTGATGCTTTCCAATCAATAGTAAAAATAGATATAGAAAATAATGAATGGAATCTTTTGTCTGAAAATAGGAAATTGAGCAAGAAAAGAAAGAAGCGGAGGAAGCCAAACGGAAAGCAAAGCAAAAATCTTTACTTGGATTTTTGCAAAATGGAGCAGGCTCTAATGATGATGACGAGGGTTCGATTGAAATTTCCCTCGCTGGATTATTCAAGTGCATGCTCTGTACTCACGGCAAGCCATCATCAGAGAAACAGCAACTTGTGGCAATCGCTGAGTCCCTGGAGCAATTGGGCAAGCGACTTGATACCATCGAAAAGTGAGTTGATTTAAAAAAAAAACCAAGTCCCTCTTTAAAAATAAATTCTACAGAGAAGTTAATTTTCCCCGCAGAGCTGTCGATCCACATGCACATATATCTGGCAGGAGACGTGCATCATCGGTGGGTTCAAGGACTGATCATCTCGGTGCAATAGGTGAAGACCCAGCAGAAGATGATGGTCGTGACAGTGAAACGGAAACTGTCGCTAGTCAAAATACCGAGGGAAATCGCGAAGGACACTTTCCCTCTCGACCCTATTGGCTCGATGACGATGGTCTCAAGAATGGAGAAGTCGATGTACTCAATCTCCAGGAGGAACAATTCTGGAAAGACCTTTTAGAAAAGTATCTCTATCCCATTGATGAAGATAAAGCTGAGAAGGTAAAACAATCCTAGACGAGAACGATATCTTCAGTCATTAATTCGAATCTTTCGAAAGTTTCTGAAAATTACAAAACTTTCAAAAGATCAAAGAAGTTTAACTGAAGACAAATCTTTCAAATCTCCCAGAAAATCGTCTGAAATATTTTTTCCAATTTTTTTTCGCAAACATGCATTTTTCTAAATTTTCCTGATTTTTGAAATATTCTTTTTACTTTTCTTTTTTCGCTTCTTTTTGGCAAACTATTTTTTTTTGCTTCTTGGCTAAAGACAAATTGCTTGACGCTTTCAAAATTAATGAATATAATTGAAAATTGTGAAAATTTAAATATTAATCTAAATGTTCACGTCAGGCTCGTATCGCCAAAGACTTGAAGGATTTGCGAGACAAGAGCGTGTTTGCGTTCTTTATGATAAACGCTCTCTTCGTGCTGATCGTATTTCTCATGCAACTAAACAAAGACTTGTTGCACGTGAAATGGCCCTTTGGTATCAAGACCAACATCACTTATGATGGAACTTCCCAGGAGGTAAAATTCACTCCGTGGGTAGCACGTGTTTTCCTGCTCGAATTATTTCACAGATAAAAAGGGGACAATTTTTTACCACTAAAAATAAATAATTTAGCTAACATACCCTTTTTACTGAATCGGAGATAAATTCAAACCAGGCAAACGCGTTGTTACTTGCGGAGTCTTAGTATATTTTACTAATGTTTTCTTCTTTTTTTTTAAACTTCCAACAGGCAAGGATCGCCAATGATTTGATCGAGCTAAGAAACAAGAGTGTCTACGCATTTTTAATGTTCAACACTTTGTTCGTATTGATCGTATTCTTAATGCAACTGAACAAAGATAAACTGCACATCGTATGGCCATTCGGGGTCAAGACGAACATCACCTTCAGTGAAGAATCCAAGGAGGTAGAGGCATTTACTTCGGGAAGCCTCGACTTTCAGTTTTTCCAAACAGAAAAACTAACAATTTTTTACCGACGTGCCTCGCTACTTTTAATTTTTTTTCAAAATTCATCTTGTGTCAATAATTGGCAAAATTCTTTCGACTTTCTTTCATTCTATCTGCATTCTAAATTTCTGAAGCAAAATTATTAAAATAGTTCCACTTGAATATGACGAGGCATGTCGATTGGTTTCGGATAATCACATTTGATCAGATTGATCAATTTTTTATCTTGTGAATAACCAAATATGGTTTCAGAGATTCATTAATAATCATGCCCACACTTCCTCTGCAAATGGGATGATTCACCTTCCAACCGATCGTGGGTGTGCTAAATTATTATTTTCAAAAAATTAAATAAAAATTATTATTCCCCATTTGTTGGTAAAATATTACCAAGTGTCAAAATTTCTCATTTGATGATTTTAAAATACAGACATCCACGATTTCGGTTCCTCGCAAAATAATAAATTCTCTTCCTTTAAATGGATGAGTACTAATTTTGATAATAATCAATTTCTTGGTGACGAAAAAAATTTTCTCATGAATTTCACATGGATTTTTCTCAATGTTTTGTGTCTAACTCTTTACATTTTAATACATTTTAGGGATGCACACTACCTGTGATGGTGTATCGGGCACAATTAATAAATGTGACCCTGATCCTGGTCATAGAGAATATTTTTATAACTTCACGTGGTGGTTGTTTAAATATTTCTTTCCTCGTGTTTGTAATTAATAGCAATGACACTTTTCTTCACATGTATTTATACACCAAATTCAGTATTTGATTTTTCAGAAATATTACTCTAACAGATCTGAAAAATTATTATACAGTTATTAAATTTAATTCATACTGATATTAAAATATTAATACTGATTTAAAATATTAAATTAAATCAAATTATCAATATTAAAAATATTATTTTATGAAAAATAAATTGAAATAAAATACAAAATTCAGTTCTGTTGGTAAATTTCTAAAATTATCATTCTAATGTTACTAGCAACAATAATATTAAAGCATGTTATTGAAATCTCTGCAATTTTTGAATGTAAATTAAACGTATTTCTTGAAAATCCAAAATTAATTTAGTTTGATATCACTAAATTCGAAATTTCAGAGAAATCAATTTATATGTTAAACTAAAAAGTAAGTGAAAAAAATATACTGACTTGCTAATTCTTTGTAGATCCATATTTCGAAGGAGTACTTGCAACTGGAGCCAATTGGTCTTGTTTTTGTGTTCTTCTTTGCTCTTATTTTGGTCATCCAGTTCACTGCCATGTTATTCCATCGATTCGGAACTCTGGCTCACATTTTGGCCAGCACGACATTGAGCTGCAAAAAGGTGAGATTTTTGTACTAATTTTTAATTATTTAATTTCGATAAAATTAAATAATATTTGAATTATTTAATATTCAACTCAATTTTCGAAAAACAGACCAAAGATCTATCAGAAGAGGCATTGCTTTCAAAACATGCGGTGGAAATTGTGAGGGACTTGCAAAGATTAGATGGAATAGAGGGAGATTACGATGAAGGAAGCGGAAGTGGACCTGGAAGGCGAAAAACAATTAGAAATTTGGAAAAGAGTCGCAGGAAAACGCAAGCGATAAATACTCTGGATGTTGCATTCCGTCAACGATTTTTCAGTATGACAGAAGGCAACGGTAATCTAACATTTTTAAATCAAATAAAAATAAAAACAATTAAATAAATAATTATTTTTTAATTATTATCTATTATTTTTTACTCACAGGCCTACCGCGAAACATGTCAACAAGAAGATCCACCAAGGCCTTCAAAGCATTCGAGGGACGTCGCAACAGCATCATTGCATTGAGAAGAAAATCTCAGATGCAAACACTGGGAGCTAATAATATCTATGGAGCTCCTGGCAATCCTCTTGGAATTCAAGGACGTCCAACAAGAAGTAGTCAAATTTCTGTGAAGGATGTTTTTGAAGGTCACAGTGGCCACGTGAATGCTGCCTATGAAGCTGACGATAGTCCCGGAAATAGTTTGAGACTTCAACCCTTGGCTGGTCAAGTCACATGGCGAGATCCAAATTCAAATTTGTAAAAATTTTACTCTATTTTTACAAAGACTTTAAAACTTTTTACCGAATCAATATCAGAATTCTGTAAAAAAAAGAAGAACAACTTTATTTCTAGAAAAAAAAAATAGTTAAATGCTTTTCTTTTTTTTAAAAAGGAAACATGATTTTTGAGTCAGAGACTGAAGTTCGTTTTAAAAATACTGCATTTCTTCACTACTTTCTCTATTTTCAAGATGTACTAGACATATCACTCACATAGTTCTTTAATTTATAATTTTGCATACGTGTAAAATATGTATTTTAAATTTTTCTTGGCGCTCCAATGATAAATGTATATTTTTAAGAAGCTCAACATATTTTTTTTATTAAATAAAAAACAAATTTGGTGTGTCATTTAGATAGATTTATAAAAATTGAAACTCGACTTAATAGGTATTTAAAAAATGTCAAATTTTGACTTAAATATTTTTCAATTTAAAATTTGTAAAATTATTGAAGAAAAAATTCATAATGGCTTAAGTTATTAAAAAATTTTTTTCAATAAGTTGGATTAAGTATTCAACTTTAAAATTTGAATGAAAATATTAATAAAATGCACTCATTTGTACAGAAATTTTTATAAATCCTAAGAAATTGTATATAATGTGAAAGAATAAAACTTGTCCTTTTCATAATTGTATGTAATAACGTAAATGTATTTAAATTATGATTGATTTGTAAATGTTTGTATGGAAAAATAAATGTAAATGTGCGTGTTACTTTCGTGATATCGAATCGACAATTTATAATTTTGTAGATAACGTTAATTTTTAAGTAAATAATAATATGTGCGCAAGTTGCTCAAACTTTTTTGTCACTACTGTTTTATAATTTCCTATTTCTCAACTCAAATGTAAATATAGTTTTTATTTAATTACATTTATTCTGTATAAAACTTAATTTACTTACAAAAATTTATTTGTTAGTAATAAAATTTGTCAATTTAATTTTCTTTCATTTTATTTCATTATCCATAATTTAGGTTTAGAGAATAACTTCCTACTCCTTTAAATCAAATCAAATTAACAATATAATAATAGTTATTAATTCATTGTTTAATATTAAAATTAATTAATGTTAATTAAAAATTTTTTTACTTAATTTCTTATTTTATTAGGAAAAATTGTATCGAATAGCTTCAGTCATAAGAAGAATGTGTGCTGCTGTCATGTAATCATTAAAGCCAATTTGCAAATTTGGATTTCTATCATATTCTTCAGAAGACAAAGTTAAAATGGAAATAGTGTAAGGTAAAAAAGCCAGCAAGCAGAAATAGTTTCTTTTAACCCAACTATAAAATATTAACGTGTTTAAAAAGAAAAATTATATTCGAAAAGATTTCTTCACTCACCCGTAATATCCTCCAATGAATATCCAATAAAATTCAAGTGAACTGTCCAAGTCTTTAGCGAAACTTCCAAAGAAACTTTGTTCATCTATATTTCCTTGATTAACTCGTTGATTATATTTCTAAAATTGAAAATTATTAATTATTCACCATTCATTTAATGATAAATTATTTAACAGAAATTTTCTAAACTTACTCTCGCCTCTAGGGCACAAATGACTTCCATAATTGTCAGTGACAAGACAAAAGTTTCGAAAATCTGATTTTCATGATAATTGAAAACGGCATAAATTAATCCACCTTGAGCGACTGTAGATGAAAATCGATAAAATAATGAATAATTTCGAAATGGTCTTGCCTTCATTTCCTTCTTTTTCTCCCATTCATCTTCTATCTCTTGAGGATCAATTGCTAGAAAATAGTTTTCAAAGCAATAAAATAATTTAATTAATCTACAATTATCTGATTATCATCAAAAACAAATCATCTACCTGGAAAAACATTTTAAATTACTTACGATAGATCCGGAAAAATAAATTGTAAATTAATGAACCAAATGATCTGACACAGAATCCAAGAATACCAATGGACCCAGAAATGAAATAAGGCTTGACAGTAGAATATTGTTCATGACAATGTTTTCCTAGAACGTAAATGCTAGAACCTGATGCAAGTAGAAGAAAAGAATTAGACAGAATTGATTCAAGAAACATAGGCCACTTTCTGTACAGCAACCAGAACCTGAAATCAACTTGAAACTTCATTTGTTTTGTCACATTTTACTCTCTTCATTATCATTACAAGAAATCAAATTATTAAAATTATAGACTCATTTTTCCCCTGAAAATAGAAGAAATTTTTTGAAATTAATAAATAACGAATTAAACAATATAAAAATATTACATTAAATGTCAACAGGAATATATTAAAAATCATTTTAAGAGAAAAAAGATTTTATTATCAATATAAAAGTATTAATATAAATATCGATCGAACGTCGGTGAATATATAATCATTGTTAGTTCATTGTAAATAATTCAAACTATTATATTATAATTATATTATAATATTAACTGTACACTTTCGTACCTCTGAAAAAGAATAGTATCATCACTTATTTATTTTATCACCCGATGACAATTATTGTGCGATATATATTTTTTTTTCTTAGAAAAAAATTATTTAATTAAAATTGTACCCTTCATTTGGCACAGATCCTATCGATGCTCATTTTCAATTGATTTATCAATTCGTAACTTTTTTATCAGTACGAAAGTACAGTTTTTATAAATTTTTACAATATTGAAATCTATTTAAGTTTCAAATATAAGTACAAAATTCTAATCACTGCATTAACCCGTTCACAAATTTTTTAATCTGCACTTTATTTATCAAATATTTTTTTAATTCGTAAGAAATTATATATTTTTATTATTATTCATTTTTAATGTTGTTGTTAATTATTATATAAAATGAAAATAATAACTAATATTTATTATAATTCAATAATAGTTACTATTTTCACAATTCTCTATTTATTTAATATCATAGTGTTTATAAAAATGTATAAAAATTTCAAGAATATTTTGGGAACAGGTTAACATTTAAGATGTTTTTAATAGAAACCAGTAAAATTATGTTTCTCATTGAAAAAATATTAGTAAAATAAAGAGGAAGAAAAATATAATATAAAATATATTTTAATGTAAAGATATACGATCGAACTTGCGTAAAATTTGAAAGCCGTTATGAAACATTAAATATTGTTAAACATTATATTAGTTGATTTAATTAATTTGTTATCGTTTAATATTGTTATTAATAGAACATTTTCTTTAAAGGCCTTTTATGAAACTTCAACTTTTCTGTGTTTTATAAAAAAAAGCAATCATTTATGGCCGTTTTGATTGCAGAGGCAAAAAGTAATATTGTACCCGCTCACCGTTTTTTTTTTTTTTTTTTTATGAATTTACGTATATCATTTGTACCTTTTTTTTAAGTAATCTAGGCACAAAAGAATTAAATTTATAAAAAATTGTGTAAATATTGTTAACGTGATAAAGTTTCAATATCTTTAAACGTCGCAATTGCAAAAACTTCAACGAAGCATAGGCTATATTGTGAAAGATCGATATAAGGAACTTCGAATCGATCACAAAAATCTTCAGAGATATATCGAGCGACAATGTACGATACAGCGAGACTTAATATTGCAAAATTACCATTTTTTAAGCAGACAAGTGTCATTATTAATGCTTGAAGTGCAAAAATAATATCCGTGTAAAATCGATACTTTGAACGATCTCGTGTCGTTGAAGTTGGTTCGTAAACCATTGGAAGAAGTCCTAAAGCCAGAAGAAGTAATCTTCCTTCCTCACAAAATTTGTATTCGAGAAGAATTTCTGTTGTAAAAAAAGCAAACGGTGCTATTTCCACAAGAACAGAAAACCAGTCATAAAAGTTTCGAAATCGTTTGGTTGTACTTGAAGTTCCTAAAAGTTAAAATAAATTTCATACACTTTTAATAAAACAGAGACAAAAATTATTTTTCCTTTTCTTATAAATAATTAAGTTAAAAAAAAGAGAACTCACCAAATCTGATTATTCCCAAAGCAGAGTGTGTAAGAAGAATTTGTAAAGCCCTCACAGCCCAAGTGTGATCAATTGCTTTGAATAAAAATGAACCTTGGAAGAATTTCATACACACTATTGTGACAATTAATTTCACCAAGTGTGCAACAACACTGCATGGATTGGCCATAATTTTTATTGAGACCTTTAGTCCAAGAATTAATAAATTATTAACAGTACAAGACACACATTTAAGTTTATAAAACTTTTATTCTAAAAATAGTAAAAATACTTTAATAAAATATTTCACAAGGTTTTAAAAAATGTATAGTTTTATGTATTAAATAATATGAACATAAATTGCATAATAAATAAGCAGATAAATGATATAATTATAATATAACATTAAAAAACGTAAAAAACGTTGTTTAATTAAGTACGTAAATAATCCATTTAATTACTAATTACCTCAAAAATAAATTATAAAAAATCCGAGTGAATTAATGTTATATATATTTTAAAATTACATAATAAAATAAAATACGTGTTTATAAACTCACCTTGTATATTATTGAAGATTAGATAAGTTTTAAATTAAATTTCTTTCTCTTTTCTCTCATTCTATTAAATTATTTGCAAATATTTCTTTATTTTCGTATAAAATATTAAGTGACATTTACTGATTTTTTTAAAATATATTATATATAATAAAAAAACACAAATCTGGAAATCACAGTGAGGGTGGTTTGTTTGTTTTTTTGATTATTCTTTAAAATTTTGTTTTATTGCTGTTTAATGATGTACTATTAGATGTAAAATTAACACATAAAAAATAAATTACAAACAAAAACAAATTAATTAGTGATTAGAGGGTGATAAGTGTAAAAAAATATATGATATTACTACAAACAAGTTAACCTCATTTCTAGTTTCTAGCAGACTATATTCAAATGTCAAATACATCAGGAGCGTCACTTGTTGCTTGTTACACTGAGATGTAATTGATAAATTTTCAATTTTGAAAAAATATTGTCAATGTTCTTTAATTTAAAAAATTTACATAAATGGAATTAGTAATTTAAATTAATGTTTAGTTACGTAAATTAATAATTCCTTAAAAGTAATTCTTTTAATTGTTATTCTTTTAATGGTATTTTAAATATCCCCAGGGATCAGCATTTTTATTGAACCGCCCCTGAACTCGTGGTGAACACATGTGTCAATTGACATTTCAAAAAGTATTGTTGAATTTGTTTATTGCAATTGATTGCTGACAATTAGTACAATTGATCTTAGCAATTTATAGAAAATGGAAACAAATGACAGATTAAATTACGAAAATAAAATAATATTAGCACCTATGGTTCGAATTGGAACTCTTCCCATGCGTCTACTTGCACTAGAATACGGTGCTGATATTGTTTATACCGAAGAATTAATTGATTGGAAATTAATCCGATCAGTTAGACGAGAAAATGGTAAGTTTAAGTTAATTAAGTTACTTTGTTTTTAAATTTTATTGAATCATTTTTTGTAATTTACGAATAAAAAAACAATGTTTCCTAACCTCAAAAATGTTTAAAATTTTCTAGAACATTCCTGAATTTCTATAGAACAAAATAAAAAATTTGCATAATAAATATTATTCCATCATATTATCAAATTATGTTCAAAAAATGGAAAAATTAAATATTTTTTATTTGTAACAGAATGTTTAATTTTTTTCAAATTATTTTGTTGATTAAACAAAATAACTTATTATTAAACCATTTTTTGACATTTTTAAAAATAAAATTAACAATGAGATAATTTTTTATTTTATCAGACGTTTTGGGAACTGTGGATTTTATTGACAAAACAGATGGGACTGTTGTCTTTCGCACTAGCTCCCGTGAAAAGAAACATGTCGTTCTTCAAATTGGAACATGCGATGCAAGTCGAGCATTAAAAGTTGGTCAAATGGTCGAAAATGACATAGCGGGAATTGATGTCAATATGGGTTGTCCAAAAAGATTTTCCATTTTGGGAGGAATGGGTGCTGCTCTTTTAGAGAAACCTGATAAGGCAAAGGAAATACTTCAAACTTTAGTTGATGGTCTCAAAATACCGGTAACATGTAAAATACGTGTTTTGCCATCATTAGAAAAAACTCTTGAACTTTGTGATATTCTCGCGTCAACTGGAATATCGGCAATAACCGTTCATGGACGAACCAGAGACGAGAGACCTCAACATCCAAATCGAAATCATATTTTGCAAAAAATTGCTCAACATCTTTCTATTCCTGTAATTGCAAACGGTGGATCAAGAGAAATTGAGAAACGATCTGATATATTTAAATTTAAAGAAGAAACTGGATGTAGTAGCGTTATGATTGCTAGAGTTGCCGAATGGAATTGTTCGATATTTAGGAAAGACGGTTTACTGACAATGGAAGAAATAATCAGAACTTATTTGAAGCTTGCGGTAGATTATGATAATGCACCCACTAATACGAAATATTGTATTCAAAATATTCTTCGAGATCTTCAAGAGTCACCGCTTGGAAAAAAATTTTTGGACACTCAGACCCTCGAGCAAATTTGGTACTTAAATTAAATATGTAATTCTAATCTTAAACCGCTTTTTTAATCATTCATTTTTCAAAATAACTTTTTCTCTTGTAATTTTATCAAGAAATCAAAATCAAACAAGAATTTTTCTTTTCTTTCAGTGGAGTTTGGGATATGGATGACTACTGTAGACAAAAATCGAAAGAATATCGAGAAAAAGGATTAATGGGACGATTTCAAGTTGTACCTGAGTCTTTTGCAATGAAAACATCAAATGCCAATGGATTATGTAAAAGAAAATTTGAAGATGATGTAACTTTAATGCAATGTGCATTTATAAGAAATAATTATACCAACGATATAGACCTACCGAAAACAAAATTATTAAAGTGGGTGAAGGAAAATAGGAAGAAAATGCCCATCTATGAAACGCAACATGCAGATAAACTTTTCCGTTCCATCGTCACTGTTGACGGTAGAAAATATGGTTCATCCTTTTGGTGAGATTCATTATTACATTACTAAATTATTTCCCATTAAAAATTTTAATTTCAATTAATATTAATCATTGAAATCTAAGACTAGACATTTTTTTTTACTACAAAGAATAATAAAATATTAATAAAAAATAGAATTTTTTTAAAACTGATATTAAATTATTTAATATTTTTCACAGGGAAAAAAATAAAAAATTTGCTGAACAAGGAGCAGCTTTAGTATGTCTCTCCTCATTGGGCCTTGTCGATCATGAAACATTAACAAAAAATGGAAATATTCTCGCGTGATATTAACATTTTTTTTTGGAAAATATTATAATTTATATTTTCAATTTTGAGACTATAAAATGTACATGAATGAAAGATAGTACATTGTAAATATATAACTGTATAATATAAAGTACTTTTGTACATTGATAAACTTAAATTAAATTTTATTAATTTTTCTATAACTAAATATAATTTAATAAGATTGATTTCCTAGTATTGAGATGTAAAGATTACGTTTTTGGAAATTCTGGTAAAGATTTATAAACTGATAAACCATCTAGAGGGCTCACATGAAATTTTCGTAAATCTTATCAATTAAAATTCGATAAGATTAATATTGATAAAAAATTGACAACATTTGAGAATACCTAGTATTGTAAGTTTGGTATTCAGTACACTGTAAAGCATGTCAAGTTCTTTAACAGAAAGTTTAAAAAAAACCGACATACGTGTCAATACTTTGGGAAATTATAAGAAATCAATTATCAACAATGGAAATGCAATTAAAGAAGAAAATCATAATGAGAGGTAAAATTTTTATATAAATCTAATGAAAAAACGTTTTTTAAATTACGCTCTATTTTTTTGTCAATAATGATTGATTACAGTTAAATTATCTACTTCTTGGAAAAATCAAAATAATATTCTGTTATCACACATTCAGAATAATTAACCAAATTTTGCAAAATTTTTCAAATTATAAATAATTTTAATTGTTCTCTTATTTTTTAGGCACGAGAAAGAAATGCATCTATGGAATTCATTTAAACAATTTCCCCCACGACCTAAAAGTGGTTCAACAGTAGAGCATAAGGGCTATGAATTTTTTATAAAATGTCTAAAAGTTTTTGTTTATTTCATTATTTTTTTAGCAATTCTCTGCTTCAGTGTAATTTCAAAATTTACCATTCTTTTCGCTACTTCAAATATTAATTTACATCCTGTTCGTTTCTGCAATTCAGGTACTTCTATAAAATATTGAATTGAATAATTTAGTTTCAAGTAATTAATTTTCAATTAACTATAATTCTTCACTTGTTACATTGAAAATTATATTATCTAACTAAAAAATTCTTATTTTAGATGAGCAAAAATCTTCAAATAAAGAATTTTTAGCAATTTTACCCGAGAAAGGATGTATTGCATGGATGTGGTGCATAATAATGGCTTTCATCGTACCAGAAGTCTTTGGAATAATTAGTACAATCAAAGTTTGCATATTCAAGAATATTAAAACGGATGAATTTCCATCACTTGTAAATTTTTTATTTTCAATTTCTCTTGAAATTTTACACAGTGCGGGAATGGCTTTATTATTTTTAGTTTGTCTACCAGATCTCAATGTAATTCAAGCTGCTTCTATTATGAGTTGCGTATGTTTTGTTCCCAGTTTACTTGGTAACTATTACATATTTTTCTTTTCATTTTTCGCAAAAATTTTTTTAAAAATTAAAATAATAAATAAAACTGTATTTTACAGCTTTTTTCGGAACTGGGACAAAATATTTTCACAATCGAGAGTTAAAAACTCTTCTTCCTGTTTTGGCCGATGGCTTAGCATTTGCTTTACAAATAGCAGGAATATTAGCAAGCATCTTTTTTCAACACAGAGGAAGATCAGAATCAATCTACATTCTTCCAATAGCTTTGATTTTATCTTCACTTCGTTGGTGGCCAAATTATGTTTCCACTGAAGGACAATCAGGTATGTATACAGGAATATTTTTTTTAATTGCTTTTTACTGAATATTTCGTTAATAAAACATTCATTAATTTTAATTTGTTTTTTTTGTTTACAGAAAATTGGTTAAGTAAAATAAAAACTGATTTAGAACCAACACGATATTGCTTGCAAGGTGTCACAGCAATCGTCAGGATAATTGTTTTTATAATAAGTGCTGTCATAATTGCCTCTTGCAAGAAATACGATTTAAACCAGTTTTTTAACGGTATTTGGATAAATGAATACACTATTAATATTACGAGTTCTACAGAACCAGATAATCCACCAGCAATGTTGCTAAATAAAAGTACCTCCGTGCAAGTTTACTTTCTACTCATACATGTCCTCACCAGTTTCTTGGCTTATACATTTGGTAAAAATTATTTTTCTTAAATAGCAAAAATAACTGGAAAAAAAGAACTAACGCCTTTGAAATGTCCATTTTAGGTAAATTTGCGTGTAAAACTTTAATGCACAAATTTGGATTTGCATTACCTCTTGTACTATCTACACCAATAATCAATGGGGTTCTACTTTTCGCTTACGCATCGAGGGACAAATACACTTGTGCTTTTCAGGGATTTATTCCTGATTATGTTTTCTTTGATGTTCCTATTTTACAATCATTTGAAATGATCGTATCAGAATGGTACATTTGGCTATCATTCTTTCTATGGATCTCTCAAATATGGATTACGTCCCACACGTGGACATCCAATTGCGAGAGATTAGCAAAATCTGAGCGTATTTTCTTTATTTTAACTTATGATTCTCTCATCATAGATCAATGTTTGTCCTTAAACCGAAGAAAGGAAACAAAACGTAAATACAAAGGTGTTCCATTAAAGACGGTCAGTTTTGGATTAATTCAATAATAATATTTTATATATTAAAAAAAAAAATTGATATTGCAATAATAATGTAAATAATAATAATAATAATCTTATAATTTCAGGACAATGATGTTAAAGTCAATGAATGCCTAACTGTTATTAAAGTTTGCGCGACAATGTGGCATGAAACCGAAAATGAAATGAATAAATTAATTAATAGTATATTAAGATTAGATAGAGATAATTGTGCCATGAGAGTTGTTCAAGAACATTTTGATGTTCGCATTCCAGATTATTATGATCTTGAAGGTAATATTTAATATTAATAATTCCTCAAAATTACCATTTATCGACAAATTAAGTAAAGTCTAGAGTTAATAAAAAATCTTTTTTTTCCAGTTCACATCTTTTTTGATGACGCATTTCAGTGTGTTCATAAATGCCAAGGGAGTTGTATAAATGAAAATGAAACCCAAGTAAATGAATATGTTGTCAAATTTGTTAAAACTGTGGAACAAAATTTAAAAAAAATGAGAATGCGTGCGAAACCTCCTAAAAAATGTCCTACACCTTTTGGAGGTCGCTTAAAATGGATTTTACCAGGTGGATGTAATTTAATTGTTCATCTTAAAGACAAAAATAAAATTCGTCACAGAAAGCGATGGAGCCAGGTAAAAGAAGTTTTTCTATCACTTTTTTTTTGTTTCACTTAATTTTCATTATTTTAAATATTTCATTTAAAATAATGATTTTCAATTATTAATAATAATAATAATTTTTAATTTTTAAATTAACTTCAATATAAAAACTCTAAACTTATTTTTTAGGTCATGTACATGTACTATTTGCTTGGTTACAAACTAATGGAACAGCCAATCGATTTAGAGCAAAAAGCGAAAATTGCCGAGAACACTTATATTTTAACTTTGGACGGAGATATAGATTTTCATCCAAGCGCTGTGAAGACTTTGATAGATTTAATGAAAAGAGATGAAAGTTTAGGCGCTGCTTGTGGTCGAATTCATCCGATTGGAGAAGGTATGTATAGACCAATTATTAAAAAAATTAAAAAATTTTTTTTTTTAGATTTAAATATTTGGTTCAATTATTAATTTTTTGTAATATTTTTTAGGTCCAATTGTGTGGTTTCAAAAATTTGAGTACGCCATAGGTCATTGGCTTCAAAAATCGACAGAGCACGCAATTGGTTGTGTTCTCTGCAGTCCGGGATGTTTCTCACTTTTTCGAGCAAAAGCACTTATGGATTACAATGTTATGAGAAAATATGCGACAGAATCCACTGAAGCAAGGCATTATATTCAATATGATCAAGGAGAAGATCGATGGCTTTGTACTCTTATTCTGCAAATGGGTTACAGGGTAAAAGTCACAAATTTGTACTATAATAAAAAAGTATCAGAAAATATTTTGAAATTTTTGAGATATTAATTAATCTTTAATAATCTAGGTGGAATATTCTGCGGCAAGTGATGCTTACACTCATGCACCGGAAAATTTTGATGAATTTTTTATTCAACGACGACGATGGATTCCATCGACAATGGCTAATATTTTTGACCTATTGAGCACTTCTGAGGAAACAAGAGAATGCAATAACGATATTTCGTCGTTATATATATTTTACCAATGGGTATTAATGGGTAATATTATAAATTTATAATACTATTTTGAATATAAATATATATACATTTTTAATAATAATAAATAATAAAAATTATTCTTTTTGATTAAACTAGGAGCTACTATTATTGGACCAGGAACAATTTTCTTAATGTTAGTGGGAGCTTTTGTTTCTGCATTTCGAATCGACAATTGGTCAAGTTTTATCTACAATTTCATTCCATTAATGTTGTTTGTATTTGCATGCCTCTTCTGCAAAGAATCTATACAAGTAAATTTTTATTTCTCTTTCTAAATTATAGAATTAAAATTTTTCAACAAAATATAAAAAATTTCGAATGACAGTTTCAAATATTTATATTAATAACAAAAATAAAATTTGAAATAGCTGAAGCTGGCGGAAATACTTTCGACAATTTATGGTTTAATTATGGGCGTAGTTCTGGTTGGAATAATGCTTCAAATTTCTGAGGATGGATTTCTTGCACCAAGCACTTTGTTATTCTTTATAATAACTGGTCAAATAATAATAGCAGGATTTCTTCATCCAAGAGAAGTGTCCTGTCTTATTTGTATAGTTATTTATTATCTCACTGTACCTGCTATGTATATGCTTTTAATTATTTTCGCTCTTTTTAATCTTCACAACATTTCTTGGGGAACTCGAGATGTTAAACCGCCTGCCACTTCTAATCCCGTAAGTTAAATTCTAATAATTATATCTTCAATTTTTAAAAAGATCTTAAAATTTTCGCATAGGATTTTGTTTTCTTCAAATGATTTGAAAAATAAATGAAAATAAAATATAATTTGAATTTAATATTTAAAGGAAACTGGGGAAGAAGACACTGAGAAGAATGCTGATAAGATGAAAAATGATAAATTTTTCTACATTAAAGATTTAATTGATTTCATTATGGATAAATTATTTAAATGTTGTTTGTTCAGTGGAGAATCTAAAGAAGAAATAAAAATCAATTATTGTATTCAAACGCTCTCTCGAATAGAGGAAAGACTGAAAATAATCGACACGTAAGAAAATTACTTTGAATATTATTTTGATATTTTTTTCAGCTAGCAATTAAATCATCAATATTATTAAATACCACCGAGTGATAAATTCAAATATATATTATTTATTTCTTATTGTTTTTTTATTATTTTTACAGAAAAGTTGAAGACCGTTCTGAATCAATTGCAGAATGTGTGAATTCGGTGTTAACGAATGAAAAAGAATCAGTAATTTTAACTGTATGTAAATCAGAAAAGGACAGTGTTATTGATATTAAATCAGAAGAAGAAATATTCTCTGAAAAAGAAAGTTCTAGTTATAGAACTCGTATAGAATCCGGTTGTGAATTTGATGAGTCTGATTGTTCAGAATCTGAGACTGTCAGTGATGAAGGAAGTTACTTGGAACCTGTCAGAAATGAAACAGACTTCATTGTTAATCCACCATGGATATTTGATGCTGAATTAGGAAAAGGAGAAGTGACTTTTATCATTAAAAAAGAAGAAAACTTTTGGAACGACGTAATTGATGCTTATTTAAAACCAATTCCCATAGATGAAGAAACTAGGAAGAAAAATGTTAGTATTGTTATTTTTCTTTTTTACTCAGTAACTAATAATTTATAAATATATAGTCTTTGCTTTTAGGAAACAGTTGCAAAGGATTTGAAAGATTTACGGAACATATAGTCTTTGCTTTTAGGAAACAGTTGCAAAGGATTTGAAAGATTTACGGAACAAATGTGTTTTTCAATTTTTAATGATAAACGCATTATATGTAATAATGATTTTTGTGATGCAACTCAATAAAGATAAACTTCACATAGAATGGCCATTTGGAGCATCTTATAATATTACTTATGACAATAAAAATCCATTAGTAGGTACAATTGAATAAAAATTATTATTATTATTTTAAGACAGAAAGCTTGGAAAACATTTATATTCTTTTAACTAGCCCCTTCATACTGTTTCTAGATCGTCCATGTAGAAGAATATAATTTACGTCTTGAACCAATCGGTTGTGTTTTCATTATAACATTCTTCAGTATTATTTTCGTTCAATTTATATCAATGTTGATTCATCGATTTGAAACATTTTCTCATTTGTTGGCCCAAACCTCTTTGGATTTATATTGTTGCAAAAAAGTGAGTGTGTATTTCTGTTTTAATATTTTAATATTTTTTTATTGCTAAAAAAATTAAATGATAAAACATTGAAGAAAATGATTGAGTTCAAGTCAATGTAACATTAAAATTACAACAGTTACATTGACTCGGAGTGATCGCATACTTCATTGTTTTATTATTTAAAACCACCGATTCTTAATAATTATTTATGAAAAAATTAAATGTTTAACTATGCAATTAAGTCGATAACATTCACTATTTTCAATTTACAGACTGGTCTCTCTGATAAGACTATTGTCAATAGATATCACGATATATTTTTCAAATATCTTCTAAAAGCTTACGACAAAATGATTCAAGGTGATGTAATGAGAGCTATGGAACCACCAGAAACTCGGAAAACTATTCTTGACCATACAGATCGCAAGGAATCGTTTGTTATGGACAATTTTGATGTATTATTTCATGAATATTTGGATAGAAGTGATTTGGCTGGTAAAAATTATTTAATTACTTCAATTATCTATAATTTACTCTTATGTACATTAAACAGAAATTTTTTGACGAATTAATTAATTTTGACAATTAAATTTTTCTTTTCAGAAAAATCAGGAAAGTTTAATAAAAGTGTTATAAATGTTATGAATCATCGTTCTACACTTCATAGGACAGAAAAAAAAGAAGAAACTTTAAGTCCTATTTATGAAAGTGCATATGAATTGCGGAAAAGTCCATCACCAAAAGAAAATGATCTTACTATTAAAAATTCTTCTCATGACAATGATGGCTTCATTTCAGACTAATTTTTTAATATTTTTAATAAGAAAGAATTAAAAAAAATAAAAAAAAATATAAAAAATATATTTTATTGTGATTTTTATTTTACTGCATTAAAATTGAGTAAAACATATTTAAAAAAAGCTAAAAAAATAGTTGAACTACGCTACCAAAAAAGAAAAAAAACTTTAAAAAAATGTCGAAAAACGACTTTCTGCTGAAAAGTAAATAATAGAACTGAAAACATAAAAATTATATTGCTCACCACATTTTAAAGTAATAGATAATTTAAAAAGTACAAAACAATATTTGTGACGCGACGCGAAGAAAGGTACCTAAGAAGCAAAAAATTATAGGTTATGTTTATGATTGTATTACCTTGATTAATGGATTATTTTTTAATTTTGTAAAATGAAAAATAATTATTATTGAATATTTTAGATATAAGAAAAACTTAAAAATATTATTTTGCATTGAAAGTTAATCCTCTTCATGCATTTTCACTATTAAAAATGACAAACATAACCTATAATTTTTTGCTTCTTAGGTACCTTTCTTCGCGTCGCGTCACATTTAAACAATACATAAATTTATAATTTAATAGTAAAATTTTAAACAACATAGTGACGAAAAATAGATAAAAGTTTAAAGCAAAAATGTATTTTCATTTAGTGCCGGCCTTAAGGTACTGCGCCCCACGTCAGGGGGCGCCGCGATTACATCGGTGCCTATGCGAAATTGTTTTCCTAATCCTAACTGGGGGAGGGGCGCAATTGAAATTTTCGCACAAGACACCGAAATGGCAAATGGCTGAGGCCGGCACTGTTTCACTGGAACTCCAGTTAATGAGTTCACTCCAGTAGAGTGTCTCCAATGAGACACACATGCACACCATAAAATTTCCCGATTTCCCTACCTAGAGTGATTTTAAACGAAAGCAAAATTTACCTCACTCATACAAAAAAAAGCTATTCCTTACCTACCCCATTTCTATTTAATGCAAACCTACTTTAGAAACACACACACAATCACTCCACGGTTCTCTCTCATACCGCCAAGGTGCGATTTTTCATCACCTATAAGCTTAAAATCACTCAAAATTTCTGAAAGAAAAATTATTAGTCTCTAAATAAAATTATCAAAAAAATTTACTTTTAACTTTAATAACTAAATCAAAAATTTAATATAAAAAAAATAGAAAAATTTATATTTCAAAGAATATTAAAATTAATAAATATTACAAATCTAATTTTTTAGTTAAAAGAAAGAAAATTACATTAAATTATATGAATAATTGGAAGAAAAAAATATTGCAAATAACATACACATAATATAAACAATTACAGAGACATTGACAAGAATATTATTTAGGTAGTAATAAAAGATACTAAAAAAATAATATAACTTGTTAATGGTGTCACTATGTTGTTGGTTGCCTTTCCTGTTTTTTAAATAGTCCTAATACTTCAAATGAATTTATATGGTATTTTCGCAAAATTTTCAAAAGAACAGATAAAATTATTTAAAAATTTAATATTCAAACATGAAAAATATTAATTTTTATCGATTAATTAATTATTAATATATTAATTTATTATGTACAGTTAATTTTAAATAAAGAAATTTTAATTCATAAACTGTCTCAAACAGGGAAGGCATAAATAACATTGAAAACGACTCACCGGTCGGTGAATCCCCCGTTGGTCGATGGATGCTATGCCATCGCTCCTCCTCACAGGAAAATAAAATAAAAAAAATTATTGGGCCTCTCCCGAAGATCCCTGCTCGATGAACGCACTTCTGCGCGGGTCGGGAGTATACCGCCGTATTATTCAAATTCCCCTTTTTTTGAAAAATACGGCAGTATGCAGGGGCCGCTTTTCTTCGTCCACATCAGTCCATCGTCCACATTTCTTCAGGTTGTTTTATGGAATTGATGGAAATACACTGAAAAAAATTAAACAATTATTTTAAAATTGAACTAAAAAATTATTTTCTAAAACAACATATATTTCAAATAACTTGGAAATAAATTTTGAAATTTTCATAAAATTCATCAATTAAAAAAACTTACAGATGCGAATTTCTGCGTTGTGCTAGATACAATGATTGCATATCCTCTGTTGAATTAGATGAATTTTCCATTCTTGGAGCAACTGTGCGCATCTGTACCAGATCTCCTACCAGCAGTATACAACGCTCTTCATGAAAAAAATGGACTCCTTTAAACTGAAAAAAAATTAATTGTTATTCCACATGCTTTTTTAATAATGTTCATATAACAAATCTGATTAATTATTTTTCAATACTCCGGTTAAATTTGAGAAAATTTATAGATTAAAACACAAAAATACAATGAGGAAAGTAAGAGGTTAAAAAGACTGTTACAATTAAGCGCAAGGCATTAATTGACGCATCTATTAAAATTATTTATATAAATTTTTTATTGATAAATATTTTTATTATTATTAACTCACCACATTAATCAGAACTTTTCTTTGTAACATTCATTTCCCGATTTTTTCTTAATTATTTTTGTTCTTTAGCAATGACAAATTGAAATCTGAAAGAAATTAAAAACTTTAATTGAATTTAATTAATACAATCATAATTGATATTTGACACGCTTTTGTTATCATTTCCTTATATTATATCAATTATATATTGATTTTCTATTGTTCCAATAATTAAATAAAAAATAAAATAAATGATGAATATAATTATTATATTGCTACTTTGTTTTACAAGCAAATTTTTGTTAGCATCAGGCTACATTTCATAAAATATCGCAAATAATTTATCTTAAATCGTTTTATTCTTCACTAAAAAAAGTTATAATATTACGCTGTTTTCAATTCATACAAATTAACAAAAATTGTCTGTAAAAACTTTACAGATTAGAAATAAAATTTTAAGTATTGACAATTTAAACCCGTAAAAAAATTGGGAGATAAACTTACATAAACTCAAATTTTCTTCAACCATGAGTCCATGATACAGTGACGTGAAGTTTCAAAAGTCCCTCATTTTCCATTAAAAATGTAAACTGAAGTTGATTGATTGATGTCAAAATAATGTCATTACAACTGTAAAAAAAATGTACATGACATATATTTTACCATTACAATTTATAGAAATAAGAATCATATTTCTTTAAAAATTTTGTTAATTCAAGGTAGAATATAACTTGAATAAACGGTAAATGGTACGATATTGCCTTCATTTTCCCTTTGTAAATTGAAAAATTACTATTTTCCAATGTTGAAGGTCACTCAGTAAAATAAATTTTAGAGGCATATTTAATTACCTTTTTATATTCTATTCATGTTAATTCAGCAAAAATATTCAAATATTCCGATATAATCAATTAATGTAAAAATATATGTAAAAAACAATTAAATTCACACGATTTGCTTCAACAAAACTTGCTGAAATTTATTCGTTTACAGCATTGACGACACGAAAGTAAAATGGCGACAAGTAGAGGCCCGGGGTCTACACAAGTGAAAACACGGAGTGGGGGAAATTTTCACTTAATATGTTATTTTAATCATTTTATAACAAATTATAAGTGTACATATATGTACAAAACAACAAAATATCGATCGCTTATTAATATTTAAGAACATTTAGTGAATAAATTACAAAAATATTACCATTTTTTGGAAAAAACGCCGAAGAAATTAAACAGCTCATGAAGGAACGAAGATCGCCGAAAGGAATGAACAATGTAATTTTTCTGACTCTGGTGGTAATAGCTGAGGGCGACATCTGCGATACTTTTGGTAAGTTTTCAGTTTGAGCATCCTGATTGGTCAAAAGTATTACTTCCGTTTGTGTGCTCATTTAAAATACATTAATTACAATAATGTTTATAGCAGTATAATATTTAATAAAAAATAAAAAAAATGTATTAAAAAAACAAATATATAATATATTTGACAGAAAAAATTTTTACAGTATTTTGAATAATAATTAACTGACTTACTGGTTTTTAATTTTCTTTTTGAAGGAAGTTAGGAGAAAATAAGTCAAATCAGTAATATTATCCGTTGCGACATTGTAAAGAGAAGTGATTTTAGCATGTTTTTGTTTGCTCTATTATTGAATTTCTTCACGAAAATGGAATTATTATTAACATTAAAGCACACTTGGAAACGTTAATTAACGTAAATAATTATTTTGAACTTTTAACTATCGGGCTGAAGTTTTATTTTTAACAAATCAGCTTTTGTTTATAGACTCAAAAACCTAACCTGTACATTTTTATTACACTTTTTTTTTATTAGTGAGTAGTGAGTATAAGTATTATTTTTCTTGTTTGCTAAGTAATTAATTATTTTCAACAAAAATATTATTTTATTTTTCTATAATTCCAGAATTCTGGAAACATGATATCTTGGTGGATTTTGAAGAAAGGACTGCTTTTTTCTTATTCAAATGATTTTGAGAGTTCTGCAGTTTTATTTCAAAGAAGAAAAATTGAGATCATGGATTAAAAAATTTATTGGTTAGAGAAAAATTCTTTCTATAAATCATTTAACAAAAATTTAAAAACTTGGCTGCATGTGAGTATTTTAGATCTACGAATTGAAGGAAAGTGCTAAATATGTAATATAATATTGATAGAATAATATAACAATTTTTATTTTAAGGTGGTTATAATTTCTAAAAAATATTAATTCTCTATTAGCTTTTTTTAATTGCTTAAATTTTTGTTAATTTTTATATTTGAATTGTTTTTTCAAAAGTCGATTAATTTTTAGATATCAGACCGCTACTTAGAGGTCAGATATACTGAACACCTGGTATACATTTTATCATGCAATAATTGTTTTTTGAACATTCAGAAGACTTTAGTCTCAGATTATTATCAGATTTTTAACTGATAATACAATATAAGTTTGATGATAATGTTAATCATTTGAAATTTTTATTATTTGAACACCTGTCGTGTCCAAAACAATTCAGTTAAAATTCTTTAATCAAAAGATGGTTCTAATTGAAATTCTTTCAATTATTGGAGCTTTAACATTAGCTGGACTTTTCACTTTTATTTTAACTCCTGTCGAAAATGTTGAACCTATTTTTGGTATCTATAAGCGGCCTGGTAAATGGTACTGGGCAAAATATTTGGCCATGTATTTCATTTTAAAATCTCGAAGTGTAGGTATAAAGAATTTAATTTACTAAATAAAACAAAGAGAAAGAAAATTTAATTATAATTTCAGTTTAGCTATAGAAAATAATGAAGTGTAATTGAACAAAACAGTTTGCAGAAATTTCAAATAAACTTGGTTTTGTTAAATATACCAAATCATTTTTTTTAAATTTCAGATATTAGGTTACCTGGATAGGAAACGACAGCATCATACAGGCTATGGATTAAAATCACGGTCATCACCAGAAGAAATGGAGATGCCTCAAACATTGTCACCTGAACATCCTAAAGTAATTTAAAAAATAATTTTATATATTAATTAATATTTACTGAAAATTAAGATAATATGTTCTTATGGTTTTTTATTATGAATTTTTTTACTGTTTTTTAGATGTTTTTATTATAATGATAAATTAATTTTATGAAAATTTTCTGTTAAAAAATTGAAAAGTTGCATTTTAACAGTAAAACACTTTTTTTTGTTGCTATTTTTAGGCAGTTGAGGCAGTTTTCTTTATCATGTGTAGCAAAGAAGGCTTTTACATGATGTGTGGATGCGAAAAAAGACACAATAATATCCATAATGGCTATGTTTACCTGTTGGTAAGTAAAGTTTATCACTGAAATTTAATTCTGAAATTTTCTATTAAAAATATAATTAATTAATAATTATAATTGCTAGTCAAATTTCTTTTAATATTAATGTATACATAATTTTTAGATACTTAGTTTAGAATCTACATCTTTTACGGAGTAACCCAATATACATTGATGATAAACTGGGAGTCGCGTTACAGGAAACTTTCAATATGTTTAAATAATTTTTTAACTTAATTTTAGTTTTCGAAAAGTAAAAAAAAGTTAAAGAAAATGTTTAAATAGGAAAATGCAAACCAAATTTTTGATAATCTATTTTTCTGTTGAATCAAGATTCCTGGAGTTGGTTTATTAGGCAGTGAAAAACTACCAAACACTGTTTTACACGGAGGACATCCCAATAGTTATGGAGCAGAAGGAATCAAAATTTCATTAGTTAAACCAATGAAAGAATGGACAGTTGAATTTGATGGCAATATGAAGTAAATATTACGTTCAATATTCTTTAATTTATTTTTTTATTCTTTTGACAATTGACATTAATATAATATTATTTTAGATATATATCAGAACAAAAAGCAAATGATGAAAATTGTGAATCTAAATTTCTTAAAGTCAAATTAGAAGGTACCTGGCAAAGCGATTTGCCATATTTTGATTTTGACACCGATTTAAACACAAGTCAAATCTGTAAGGCTTTGGCTCTTGAAGATTGGACTGAGGATTTCTTCCGACACCTTCGAGAGTAAATCTTCATATTATTTAAAAATTTAAAAACCTTGATGTAATTTAAAATTAGAAAAAAATTAATTTATTGATATTTCTAATAAATGTTCATTTTATATTCTTTGTTATTAGGGCTCATCAAACACACTATGAGCATATGGGAAACATGAAGACAAAGTTGTCGGTTGATGGAAAACTTTACGAGTTTCAGAGTTTGGCATTTCGAGATCATAGTTACGGTAAGTATCAAGTTATAAAAGTACCTAAAAATCTGCTAGGACGTGTGCAATAAAATCAATCGATTGACACTTACAGGACTTAAACGAGATTGGAATTTAATGCACAGATACATTTATCACATACTCTTTATGGAAAATGGAATGACTTTATCGATTGGCGTTTTAAGTCAGCCATGCACTACTTCATGGTGAGCTTTAAAAAACAAATTTTCAAATTTTATGAAAAATTAAAAAATTTTAAATATTGTTTTTAATTAATGATTTTAAAGTAATTTTTTTTCATTACTGATGTTTTTGTTTATTGAATTCGAAATTTTTACACTTTTCATTTTTTTATAAATATTTTATTATATATATTTAATTCTATATTACTTAAATACTTTTTAACAGTGAAAAATTCCACAGGAAAAGTATAGTAAAATAATTTGTTTGTACTTTAATTATCTTATTCTTGAAGTGCATTAAAGAATAGTAATTCTCACTATAATGCATTTTCCATTTTGGGCTCATTAAATTGATATGCTAATTCGACGGAAATCATTAGAAAAAGAATTCCCTTTTTGTAGAATAATTAAATTCAAATTTTTTTAAAATTATTTTCATTTTAAATTTATTGTAATAATTTCATTTGCAAGTTTTCTAACTTTATTAAAATAAATTATTACTAATGTTTACATTCTTAAAAAAGAATTGAAGCAATTAAAAATATAAAATATACTTAAATGCTTTCATTATGTTTACCAACTTTAATAAGAATAGATTGTTAAGAAAGTTTATATTTTCCTTGAATTTAGTTTCCTTTTATCGAAATAAAACTTTTATTATTTTTAATCATCTAGAATGCACCGTAAAACATTTATTTGAAAACGAACAATTTAGACATTAATTATTATCTTTTTCTTACCTTTTTTCTATATTAATACAATTTAATTTAAATTTATGTGATGTTTTTTTTCAATTTAATAAATAAAAAAATAAAATTATACATTTTTGAAATTTTTTAACATTATTAAAAATTGTACAATAATAATAATTATTATTATTATAACTTAGTCTAAAAATTGTTTGTTTTCAATTCCAATTTTCTCTTGCGAAAGTTAGATAAAATCTAATATCTTTAATACAATTTGATGAATTAATAGTTTGAGAAAAGTTTTTTATAGTACTAACAATTACAACTAAATAAATTATCAAAGTAAATCAGGTTCGTACGTGTAAATTCGTATGTTTCTAAAAGTTTTCCCTCTTAATAGAAGTTAAAGAAACGGAATTGCTAAAAAGTGTTTGTTAGTTTTCTCTAATTCTTGTAATGAATCTCTTTTTAAACAAATTCACATTCTCAAGAGTGTTAAAAATGTTAAATTTTTTCTAAATTAATTTTTATTTTGTTTATTCATTACAGTTTAAAGACTGGCTATGTTTATGAACCCGATGGTACAGTACATTCTTTGCAGGAATGTGATTTAGAATTATATCAGCATGGCGAAAGAGGCATACCAACAAGAGATTACGCATTTTCTTTTAGAGCAGGTGGAAATATTTTACATTAAATATACATAAAAGGTTTTTACTGAAATCAAAATTAATCCTTTACTTTCTTCACAGGTAATAAAAATTATTGGATGCAGGTCGAGATAGTGGATGAAGCAGCACATGTTGTTGGTGGAAATAGTGAGGATGCCAGGATGGTTGAATTTTTCGTAAAGGTGCGAATTAATGGTAAAATCAACGGAAGAGGTATTTGTGAATATAATTATAATAATGCATATTATCAAAAAATAATTAATACCACTTTATAAACTATCGTCATAAGTTTATCGA
Organism: Leptopilina clavipes; assembly: GCA_001855655.1. Classification (NCBI taxonomy): domain Eukaryota; kingdom Metazoa; phylum Arthropoda; class Insecta; order Hymenoptera; family Figitidae; genus Leptopilina; species Leptopilina clavipes. Next base: position 149,481 of record JUFY01026033.1, on the reverse strand, counting down.
CTACAATTCAAAAAGTAATAATGTGCAATAAAATTTAATTACATACAGTAAATTTTTTAAACGAAATTAAAATTTCAATTGACATTCTACTTTTATTATTGATTGGACTTTTTATTTTATTTACACAAATCATTGAGAAAAAGATTTTTAAATTTTATTCTAACAGATATTTATAATAATTTTCGTTCTTTTTTTTCCCAACTGCTTTGTGACAACCAAGAAAAAAAATTATAAAACGTATAATCATCTGACCTGAATTTACATTTTTCAAATTATCAAGATGAGTTTTTTTTCCTAAGAATTCTTCTATTTTGTGTCAATATTATCTTAGTATTTGCTTCCGTCATAAGTAAAATTTAATGTAACTAGATAAAGTACTCAAGATTTAACAAGTCAAATATTTAAAAATAGAGAATGTTAAAAAAATGAGAATTGTAAAAATTTGATAAAAGAATAAAAAAAATTTTATTGTGAAATGAGTAAGGAAAAATGAAATAGATTTGGTTCTTTTGGTTTTGCATTTGATGACAAATTTTACATTGATATGTATTTGAAAGCACTGAAGTAGAAAGTATGTGTATTGATCAGACAAACCGGATTTTAAAATGTTGAAGTAGAAAATGATTGTTCCTGTCAGGCGGGGACTATGTTTGGAAAACTAAAAAATTTAATTATGAAATACATAGTTATATTGTTAATAAAATTAATAACTTATTTCTTTCTTTTTCCATATAAATCATAATAAAAATGTCTTTCTTTTTATTTCTTTTAATTTTTGAATATTTCATTTTTTCAACATAAAAAATATTTAGGAATCATAATTGTTGGATAACATAAAAGTTTATGTTATGATGCTGAAAATCAATTTTCATCTTCTCTGTATTACGTAATAAATAGATAGGACGAAAAGGAAAGAATTTGATTGATGGTCATGTTATGGCAATTTATTTAATGTTCGCGAATACATTACAGACAAAATCAATGATTTAGTAAATTATTTACAAAATTATTTAATTTACATGCAATTCTTGCAGAAATTTTCGCTATGTTATTCCACAGTTCAACTGTTTTTTTTTTAAATTGTAAGTTTATGATTTAAATTATTTTCTCTCTTTCTGTCGAAATTTTAAAACAATTTTTCCATGGAGAAGTGATTAATTTTTCTTATCTTTTTTACAGATTTATGAAAATTCTACAGATCCAAATGTAACTTGTTTTTAAGTGTCTACAGTTGCAAATAATAATGGAGAGATATAAAATAACATATATAGAAAATTATAATAAGGATGGATAAAATTCTTCTCTGAGGAAGAAGGGAAGAGCTTTTAACCTGGGGAGCACGCGCCGAATGCGTGTAGATGTCTTTTGAGCAGTGGCGTCGCGACGCTTGCGCGACGTTCAACAACGATCAGCTGGCTTCTTGTGGAGTGAAGCTATATCAGTAGCAAACGTTGAGCGACGGCACCCACTACTATTTTCCAACCCCTTCTCTCTCCGTCTCTTTCCCTCTCATGTGAGTCCTCGATCACTCACGCCACGGTGGTGCAGCCGTAAACCGCATCGGTCGATCGAAACCAGGCACAGACAAACATAAAAAGCTTGACAGAAATTATTGAGAGACGCATATTTGGATTATTATGTACTGCTGTGAAAAAATTTTGAGTTTCGATCGTCCACAGGATGACGGCTCGGTGTTGTTATTATTATATTTTCACGACACCGTTTAAATCATTTGAAGATCTTGGCACATTCCTCTGATCAAGCAACATCACAAGAGAGGACTCCAGAAGGAGAGGGAAGGAAGCACGGATACCACGAGGACGCTTCGGACGGACGTCGAGACTCACGAACGTCGTCGATTTAACGAAACTTATTTCCATTCGAATGCTACAAAAGAGACAAGATCACGCCACAGCATCCTGGGTACGTCGACGACCTCGTCGTCGGCGACGTCGAACATGACAAAGTGTTTCCCCCTGATGATGGTGATCGTCTGCCTGATTACCATCTGTTTTGATCACGCAGCAGCGAGGCAGATTCCCATTAACAATGAATATCCAATGCGTCAATCTGTGGGGGATGATTATGAATACCCACTTGATCCTGGCCAGCCTTTTCCGGGCACCAAGTTTGGTCCCATGGGTCCAATTGACAAGGATGGCTTTAGAATGTCCAAGGAAATAAGAAATTTGGCGAGTGATACTGGTACCACCGCTTCAATTACCACGAGTCCTCCGGTCCAATCAACCAAGGAATATGAAATCTTCTCCGTGGAATTTCATCGGGTGGAAACTCCGTTTGTCATCGGACTTTGGATATTTTTTGCCAGCCTTGCCAAAATAGGTGAGTGAGAGTTTAGGTCAGGGGTTATTGGGAGGGCGATGGGTGATTTGTTAGTGAATGTTATTCAGGTCAGAAGGGCGAGAGTAAGAAGATTTCAGTATACATTTGATATATATTCATTGTAAAAAGTTTTGTTTGACTCACCTAAACAAAGATTCAAGCAGAAAATACATTAAATCCACAAAGGAATATATATATAGGAATCAAAACAATATATATTGAACTAAAAAAAAAACAGACATTGGATACAATATAAATACAGAGACCAAAAGAAATACATTCAATTTAAAAAAGTTTCATTTTCTCTAACAATTTTTTTTCTTTCATTTCTAAACAATCAATAGTTATTTACTAAAAGTACTTAATAATCAACTAAACAGACTCAAATATTTATTGACAATTGAAACAATTATTAAAATCATACTTATTAAAAAACAAACAAATATTTAAATATTTTATAAAAAAAAATGAATTTTTAAATTAATTTTCAATCGATTGAATAATTTACCTATTATTTCAAATTGTTACGAAAATAAAATAAGGGCATTGTACGTTTTATAACTCCATTTACATGCTAAATAAACAAAAAGTAAAAATAGAAACACAATCTGACCCCAAACTCTTTACAAATTTTCGAGAAAAAGTATACAAAATACTGGATAATAAGAATTATATAAAATTATAAATATTAGATAATTGTGAATTATGTAAATCTTTACATAAAGCTTTTATTACAGAGTTTATGTAAAAATTACATAAAGTTACAATATTAGATATAAAAAAATAAAGAATAAAGAAATCTTTATTCAATATTTTGATAAAATATTTAATCAGTTGATTTATAAATGATTAATGACAAATAATAAATTAAATAAACAAAATAAAAATTTTCTTTTTACACAAACAATATTGCGAATCTTGATTTTTTTCATATAATATATAATTTTTCAATATGATAGCAATTTTGTTGTAATTTATGATTAATTACTTTAATGAACATTTTACAAAGTTAAAAGTAATAATAGTATTTTTTGTCAGTAAAATTAATTTAATTACAAAAAATTTTTTTTCATTGTTATCAAATTTAGAAAATTTCGTTCATTGTGGAAGTATTTAAATTATTCTGATCAGTTTATTACTACTTTTTATATTCTCTTGGAATCAGTTTTTTCTTCCTTTCAAACAAAACAATGGATAATAATTTTAAATGAATTATTTTTAAATTTTAATTCTTGTCTATATTTATATTTTTGAAATTATAAAATATAATAAGTAACAGATGTAATTACAAAACGAAGTATGTATACAATTCTTAAGAAAGAAATACCGTTAAAAAAATGCAATTATAATAATTATTTTTAAACTTGCCAATGACACATTTAGATTTTGCAATAAGTAATATTTTAACGAATATAATAAATTATTAATGTAATTTTATTCTATAAAATTAATTATTCTTCAATAAGAAAAAATGAGAAATCTATTATTATTGATAATTGAATAATGTTGATAAGAATTATTGTAAAAAAATAATGTAGGGGTTGAAATTATTTTTCTGAAATGTCTGGTTATGAAATATTTTATGATTATTATGAAGAGTAGACTAATGACAATGATTAGGATTGTGAATATACGAATTACAGATTGTATATTGTAATGAAAGCGTAATATCGATTTGTGCTTAAGTAATAATTTGTAAAAGAATTTTTTATTAATGATGAATCGAAATTTAAATACATTGAAACATCTAAAATAAGAAACGGACAATTTGATTCAATTTTATTGCAATTATATAATACTTATAATCCAGTATAATGTTTCATTTTATCTTCCATTGTTATGATTATCACATTTTTTTCCATTGAATTTTTTTAAAAATATTCAAGTGTTGTAAATATTTTGATCCTATCTTATTGAATATTTTATATTTTACATGTTATTTATATTTTAGTTATTTTATTTTTCGCTTCCACATCATATAAATTATTTTTGCCATTCTTTAAATCTATTTTAAATTAAATTCTTTATGGAATATTTTGTATTATTACTTTGTATTAACTTTCTATTTATTAGTTTTTTTAAAGTTTAAAAATAATTTCCAGTTGCTTGTATTGTAAAAATATAAGGTATTTTTTCTTCTGTATTGAAATATGAAATTAATAATTTTTTTCTGATAAATTATATAAATTTTCATTTTATAATTAAAAAAAAAAAATGTAAAATAATCGGACTAGTATCAAACAGCCATGTTGGTTTTAAAATTGTATTGATTTCTTTAAAAAGACCAAAGTTAATGTCAAGGACACTTATTACAATACAAATCTTCAATGTTCTGGTGTGCCATTTTATTAAAAAAAAAAAAATAAAAATAAAGCAAAAAGTTTCCTTTTGTTGGGAATAATAATTTATAACTATGACGCGTAAATTATTTTTAAATCTTTAAATGTAATTTCCACGTGTAAGTCAAACTAATAATAGTTGAACTATTTACGTATAGATATATATTACACTAAATAATACTATTCCGTTTTTGATTCATAATTTTAAAAAGTAACTTAAAATTTTTTGCGATATAAATTTCTTCTTCTTTGTATTATTAGAATTTTTTTTCCACTTTTAGTTTAATTGCTTCAATTCGTTTTTGTAGAATTCCTCTCGCTTTTAATTAATACGTCCTAAATATTTATTGCAATTACTTGGATTATTTTTAAACTTGTGAAAATTATTATGAGTGAAACTTTTAATTATTTTTGAAATATTATATAAATAAGTAAATTTCATTTATTACTTTTTTTTATAGGTACGTCGTTATTAGTATGCAGCCTGAGTGTAAAGTAAAATGAGTCTAGAATATTTGAGATGCTTTGAAAATGATTTTATAAATGCTTATATAGGTCATTTCGTGTTGAAATGTACTGATATGAAATTTACATAGGAAAATTTAGTTTGTTTGAATTAAACATTTGATCATTCTCAACATCCCTCTAATACAAGTGTGACAATTTAAAAGTTTTCCCAACTTATAGAAACAAAAAATTGAAGAGCAAATTTTTTTTTCTTTGACAATGCTATTGTATTACATTTGTGATACTTTAGTAAATATTTTTTAATTATATATAAAAAAAAATGCAATCATATATTTTTTTGGCATACAATCATAATAAATCAACAAATAATAGTAATGACGTGTGATTTTTTTTTCGTTATCAATTAACAAATTATTGATTAATTTTACATCAGTCGCAGCATCCTTTTCTCTTTGGCAATAAAGTATATAATGTAAAAAACTGTCTAGTTAAGCTTTCTTGCATAAGAGAGGTCTTTACATGACTGGATGTTTCATTATCGATTTTTCTTTCCCCTGGTTTTTCGATGACCATCTGTTCTTCTATATAAACTCAATAAACGTTTAATATGTAATCCATTCATTTTGTTCCTTTTTTTTGCATAAATTCTTATTTGTTATTTATAAATATAAATTATTTCCCATTTAAATCTGATGACGATTTTGTTCAATTCTAAACTTTCCTATTAAATAAATATAAGAAAAAGTTATTTTTGCAAATTTTCAAATAAAAATAAATTTAAATTATTTTTGCTCGTGTTTTCGTTTTGTATGGAGAGCTTGCCATTTGTATAAAACTTTTTTTTATTTTTCAAGGCAATCTTATTTTGTACATTTTTCTTCTCTTTTTTGGGGGGGGAGTAAATCAATTTAAGGATCGTGCCCTTGAAACTCGAAATGGGATATTTTTCACATTGGTTCAAGACATTTACAAGAGATAAAAAATTAACTGACGTTGAAAACTTTTTGGACCGTAAAATAATAAAGAAGTTATAAATTGTGACTCTATATGTATAGAAGCGTATGAATAATTACAAAATTGAGATAAAATTAAAAATAAGCATTTTTTGGTAACATTGTGAAACGGAAAGTTATTTGAACTAGGATTTCTGTATCAATACGAGTAAAAAAAATTTACAACCAATTTGTTACTACACTTTTTGAATTTACAGTTAATATAAATCATTCCCATATTTCTTCATTGAAAAAAATAAACAAATGATAATTTTTATATTTATAATTCATAAATATTTCTTTACTGTTTCCTTTTTTTTTGTTTTTAAAACTATTAATTGTATATACATTTTATTTGTAATGAATTTTAAATAATAAATAAATTGTAATTTTATAGGTTTTCACATGGCGCCAAAATTGAGTAGGATTTTTCCCGAATCTTGTCTACTGATTGCTGTGGGTGTCATTGTGGGCTTCGTTCTATCTCACGCAAACACAATTGGTGAATCGCCATTAACGCCAGATACTTTTTTTCTTTATATGTTACCGCCTATTATTTTGGACGCTGGATATTTTATGCCAAATCGACTATTTTTTGACCACCTTGGAACGATTTTGCTATTTGCTGTCCTTGGAACTATATTCAATACGCTATCGATAGGTTTGTAACAAAATTGTCGATTCATAATACTCTTTGTTTTTTTTATATATATAATTCTTTTTCATTCTTAAAATAGTATTTTTTTATTTAAGCAAAAAGTAGGTTAATATTTTCTCTTCATATTTTTTTTATCTAATTCGTAGTTTCATTGTTTGTTTAAAAAAATTATTTGCAATAATATTTTTATCTGAAATGGAAATATTGCTTACATTGAGAACTTCATGGACATTAAAAGTAGAACTACTTTTGATAAAATATTTCTTGAAATTGAGTCTGTTTTACGATATTATATAATCTTTGAAAGAAAAATTATTTCTTATATGAAAATGAGTTTTACCTTTTTCCAATCATAAAATCTTTCCATTTTTTTGTTCAACAGAAAATCAATTTTCAATGTAAAGAAAAAATCTCCATGTGGATTAATGATGTATTCAGATTAGTAAATATCGTATTATTTTTGCAATTTTTTATTTTGTTGGAAAAAACAGTTTCTTATATTAAATTACAATGTAATTTAGAAATTGAAAGAGGATAATTGAAAATTACCATATATTTCAAATGCAATATCATTTGATGCAATGATTTATTTAGGATGTCAGGAATTTGCATGAAAACAAGTAAAAACACACTTAAATTGTCATGATGCCAAATTAACTGTGCTCCACACATTATTAGAAATTTTACACCGATTTTATAAAGACGTAGAATTGAAAATTTTGCCGAAAGAGAAATCATGCCATGGCCTTTTGATATTTTTATTTATTTAGATTTGAAAAATTACATATAAAATTTGAAATTATTTCTCATTACCACATATAATTTTCCACAATCAAAACAAAAAAACTTTATAAAAAATCAAATTGAAGAGAAAAAATTTTTTGATCAATTTCATTAGTTTCAATTGACATTTTCCGATAAAATATGAATTTATCTTCTTTCTCGAGAGACAATCGATTAGATTCATATTTCGTTCTTCAAGAAATAAATTTCATTTCTTAAAATAGAAGTAAAATTTGTTTTCCAAAAAATAACGATAAAATAAATGTTTTGGGATGAAATTGAATGAGAATATGGATTTTTTGTGTGTGAAATTTTCTAGTAAAGTGAAATAATATAAATTTGTTTACGTATATACATTCAAATGGCTAAGGCAACGACGCCAGACTTATTTTTGGATTAATGGACCAACTTCATATTCATGGTAAAAAATCTAGAAATATCTGGATTTTTCTGGATTTTTTTTTTGCAATAATGCAATCAGACTCAATTTATTGCTCTACTTTTCTATCTTTACTGCGTGAATTTAATTAATTTTTTTTATAGTTTCAATATTAGATGAATCTCTTTTGAGTTCAATGGCCAGAGGTTCATAATAATTTGGATTGATTCCCAAGAATCATGAAGAGTTCCCAACAGATGGATGTTGAATTATTACTTTTATATAAGAGTTCAGGGCAAAAAAAGAATTTAGTTAGAAATTTAATATTTTTATTTTCTTTTATTTCTGTTCACAGTTTATAATTTCTTTACACACTTTTTCTTAATGAAACGCTTCTCTTAATTTTTCAAAATGTATTTTTATTAAAAGCATTTTTAATTCTGTCCTTAAGAAATTATGTAGGTTTATGATGTTGAGTGCAAAATCTCGTAATTACGTAATATCAAGGATTTGAAACGAATGTAGGAAAAAATTATAACTTATCCTAAGATAAAAAATAATTTTTACAGAAAGATTTATTATTTCTTTATAAAAATAAGAATGTAAAAAGGAACTTTAGAAAAGAAAATTATGATTCAATTGGAAAATGAAAGTAAATAATTTTTCCAAGGAAAGTCTATTTTATAATCTTGTGATATAAAAATTTCAAGTGGAAAAGTGTAACAGACAATAAAGAACCTTGTGTTATTTCACATGAAATACATTTAAAATCTATCAGTTGTATGGCTACAGAATTTTGCAAATAAAAGAAATTGCTTACATAAATGCATGCTTTCATAACAAAGAAATGAAAACGTTTTAACGAAATAAAATCTCTTTTATTTTTTATTTAATATATGTGCAGGTGGAACTTTATGGGCTTTGGGACAATTTGGCATTTATGGAAATATCGAGACACCTCTCTTGGATATGTTTCTATTTTCGGCCTTGATCAGTGCAGTTGATCCGGTTGCTGTTTTGGCTGTTTTTGAAGAAATTCACGTCAATGAAATTTTGTACATAGTTGTCTTTGGCGAAAGTCTTTTAAATGACGCGGTTACAGTCGTGAGTATTATTTATTATCTTATCGAAAATTCATTTAGGGGACAAGTGCCCGTATCTAGGCTAGAGAACAATAGAACAAGGAGAATTGCATTAAAATTTATATTACCTAACGTAGAAGTAGTGAAGTTAATTTTTCATTTCATGACACTTTATTAACTTTAATCCTCTTATTTTATTGTTCTGGAATATTTATTTATTTAGACAATATTTTATTATTTTGTTTTTTTTCAATTTATTTATCAATTTGATCGTTTCATTTAATATTATTTTATTTCTCGTTTCGTTTAACCCCAATTTTATATGATTTTATCGGCTGAACAAATTTTTATTAATTTTCTTATCATTGAATCATTTTATTACAATTAGAAAGATGTTGACATTGATAATAAAAAAATGACATTTAAATTGATTGATAAAATTTATTTTATTTCGTGTAATATTGTTCGTGTAATTGCTGAATAATTTTGACAGGTACTTTATCATATGTTCGAGGCCTACAGCGAAATGGGTATTCACAGAATTAATTACACGCACATTTTGTCTAGCTTGGCAAATTTTTTAATTGTTGCGATTGGAGGCACGATAATTGGAATACTCTGGGGATTTGCCACTGGTTTCGTAACTAGGTTCACTCATCAGGTTCGTGTAATCGAGCCCATCTTCATTTTTATTATGGCCTACCTGGCTTATCTGAATGCCGAAATATTTCACATGTCTGGAATTCTCGCGTAAGCTTTCAAAAATGATTCATTATTTTTTTTTTTCTTGGTTTAAATTAAAAATTTAATTTTCGCAAAATTTAAACTGAACGAAAAAATTGTAAATTGTTCAATTTCAATTGTTCAGGAAAAATCCAATTTGGATCTTTTTCAGTTCAATTAATGAAAAGGATTATTCAAATAATGAATGGAATTTCAATCAAAAAAAGCCATTTCTCTTTATTGCATTGACAATAGAAGTTACAATCTGTTATTTTCAATGCTATTTTTCGAATGAAATGTAAAATTTATAATTTTTAATCACAATTATTATTAAAATATAGCTACAGTTAAATTTAAGTTAATATTGTTTCAATTAGTAAACAATTCTTAATTTTTAATTTGACCTCTTTCTCTTTGATTATTAGTTTTATTGAACGAAAGTTTTCTTTTTATTAACGTCTCTCTGAAATTAATATACATTTATGTAAACAGAACTTTGTGGTTCACATTAAAATAAATTATTTTATATTATTTTAATAATAATATTGATTCTGACAGAAAATTTTATAAGAGTTTTGAACATTTTATAATTTAGTGTTCAGTTTAAAGAAATATTGATGCTGTGAAAATAATTGATACTAAAAATAATTTTTTCGTTGCAGCATTACATTTTGTGGTATCACTATGAAAAATTATGTTGAAGCCAATATATCGCACAAGTCACATACAACAGTTAAATACACAATGAAGATGCTATCCAGTAGTTCAGAAACGATTATATTCATGTTTCTTGGCGTAGCTACTGTGAACAATCACCATGACTGGAATACTTGGTTCATAGTGATGACCATAGTCTTCTGTTCCATTTATAGGATTATCGGTGAGTTGCAAAACTAAAGTAAAATAATTATTCTCCTACAAGGTATAGAAAATTCAGAGCAAAAGACTTTAGAAAATCGATACTTCAAATATTAATATTTACTATTAAACTAAAGATGTCCTACTGAAAGATTAAATTTCTCCTTTCTTCCTTTAAGTCTACATTGAATATAAGGTCAAACGTTAAATATAATTAAGAATGAAGCTTAGTTTCACTATTGACTTGAAATTCTATTCACGGATTTTCCACTTGCTGTAAAAGCTCTTGTTGATCTGTTTAAAGTCATGTTTAAAATCAACATTGTTGATTTAAAGATTTTTTTATTCCCTTTTTTTCTTCTTTTAAAAAGAATTTGCAGAAAAAATTGAAAGCATTTCCTAAAATTACTGACAGTGAGAGTCTATTATTATTGAATTTATTGTTATTAACTTAATAACGTGTTATTTAATGTCAATGGTGAACTCTTGAGGAAATAGGTCTACTACAATATGCAAATTTAAAAGAAATTGACTCAAGGTTGATCTTAAAGGTCATAGATTATAATAAAATACCTTAAGGCAAAAACTTCTCATCATAAAGCTTGACCTAATCTGTAGAATAATTTTTTAATAATAGAAATGGTCGCGGAAATGAAATGTAAACAAATACAATTTAAAAAATCGAGAAGTTGCAAAGTAGAAAAAAAGATATTTGAAAAAATAACAAAAGAAATTTTTGAGTGCCTGATAAAAGTGTTAATTAGAAAGAGTCTCAAACCTTCTAAGTATAGTTTAAAATAAGAAAGACTTTCTGACAAAAGGTTTTACTTAATTTATATATGTAATCGCGAAATCGTCTTAAGTTGGAGACTAAACGTGTCAGAGAAAGCTTTTCTTTATATAAGTGCGGCTTGACAGAAGAAAATATAATGGTGTGGCTTTAATTCAATTTACAGGTGTAATCGTTCTGTCTGCAGTGGCAAATCAATTTCGCTTGCACAAGCTTGATAAGGTGGAAAAATTTGTCATGTCCTACGGCGGTTTGCGGGGTGCTGTTGCCTTCGCTTTAGTCCTATTGATCGATCCATCCCACGTGAAACTAAAAAATATGTTTGTTACCACTACTATTGCTGTTATATATTTCACAGTTTTCATTCAGGTAGGAATTTACGAAACGAAAAAAAAACATTAATTTTTTTTTTTAAGATTTCCACATGAAAGCTTTAGAGAAAAACGTGAGAGAAGATCAAAAGCAAGAGATCAAAGAACGTATTCAATTTGCTTCTAGGGAATCACCATCAAGCCTCTTGTCAAGATTCTCAACGTTAAAAGAGCAGAGAGAAGGAAGCCAACTATGAACGAACGAATACATGAAAGGGTTTGTTTCTCCAATTTATTTGCACATTTCACCGCAATAATTTGTGCGAATTTTATTTATTTTTACAAATAAGGGACATTTTTTGGGGTAAATTAATTTGATTGAATATTTATTGAATAATTATTTAATTAATTAATTAATTGAATTATTATTTATTTTAAATTTTCGTTCGGATGTTAAAGATGTAATTTATTATTTAAATTAAATATAAAGAAACTTTCTTTAGTGAGTATGAAATTTTTTTCTTTATAATTTTTATTAAACTTGGCAAATATAAGAACGATAAGAATGATAGATTTCGCCACACCTTTTAGATTATGGATCATACGATGGCAGGGATCGAAGATATTCTAGGAAAACACGGGAACTACCATGTCAGGGACAAGTAAGCCAACACGCTATCACTATTGAATTTCTATTTGAAAGATAAATACACTAAAAATGCATTGTTTATATCATGTTTTCTTCTCTTTTTTTTAATCATTTAATCGTCACAAGTATTTAATTTTGAATTAATTTAGATTCTTGTAAAGTATTTTAATAGAAAAACGTTTTATTTGGTCAAATAATTTAATTACTTATATACTCACTTATAATGAATTTATTTTGAAAGGAACACAAAGTATTTTTTTAAATTAATGGAAAATTTTTCTTAATTTAATTTTTAGATTCAAGCGCTTTGACAACAAATTCATTCGTCCCTATCTTGTGAGGGACCATTGTGGAGCAGAGCCAAAAATTTTGGAGACATACTCCAAATTGGCAATGAAGGACGCTCTCGATTATATCAGAAGGAATGCATCGACCATTGGGAATATAAGTGGTACCGAAAGTATGTCCGCAATATTCAGGAATTACAGCAATACTGGCCAATTTAATGCCAGGTAATTATTTTTATTACAAAATCATTTTTATTGAAAAAATATGTAAAGTGTCTCCAGAATTTTTATTTTCTTAAAAATTCCAATTTCCTTATAATAATATCGTTTTAAAAGAAAATCATCAGTAAAAGTTGCAGGAAATTCAAAGTTTACTTTTGAAAAATAGCAAACAGGAAATTGTACGGTTATTATTGTTGTCTCCTCGCGAAGGAAGTATTTTACTTAATTATTATTTGCTTTTAATTAACCAATTGTGCAAGTTTAACATTATGTAGAAAAACATAAACCAATAATAAGAGAAAATCTAAATAAACTATAATTTAAGGCGCTTATATAATCACAGAAAGGAAGTTGTTCGACCTTTATTTTATTATTTATTTTAAAAAAAGACTTTTTTTCAAATTTGTCACTGAATGAATTTTACATTCATGTCAAGGAAATTTAAAAAAAAATAGTTTGAAATTGATAAAATATTTTTTTTATACTGTTGAAAAAAAATTCAGAGTACTCTAATCGATAAATACTTGTATTTGATTTAAAATATTTATTATATCAATTTTAGTCCGAGTTGTAGTCAATTGGAGGCTGGTTGGAATATCGATCTTCAAGAATTGGAGTATAATCCTTCGAAAAAAGATTTAACTGATGCTAAAATACATCATCTTCTCGCTGAGGAATTGTGCAAGCCTTATAAACGCGTGAGTATTATTCGTGACTAACAATTGATTTCGCTTCATCCTTACTAGTTCCCCTAGACCCAACCAAAATATTTACAGAGAAATCGAGAGACTTCGAAATTGCAGCATCGTCGCCTTAGCTACAGTCGTCATGCCGTAGACGATCGAGATCTCTCGACTCAAGTCAATTACAAGATGCACATGAACATCAGGCGAATGGTGGGAGAGCACAAACATCGTCACAAACGCAGCAAAAAATTGCTCAAGGTATTCTATTAAAAAATATTTAATTTAATCTTCTTTTTTTTTGTCCACTTTTCTTGCCATAAAATTATCCTCAGTCACTTGCTGCTTTTGAATTTAAATTCAAATCGTCAAAGGCATTTTATTATATTCAGGATGACGAAGGTGTCGAGTGTTCAAATAATCTTCTATCACCTGAAAATATTTCAAGATATATTTCTGATGGTAAAGAAAAGGTATATTTCGATAAAAACCCCTAAAATGCCAAGTTTTTGAAAAAATTATTAACAAAATAACTGAGATTTTTATTTTGAGCCCTTTAGCTTTAGAATTTATCCATTTAATTTATATCATCAAATCCAATATCAAAAATAACAAACAATTCTTAAAAAATAAATGTTCCATCACTAAAATATTTTCGTAAAATTTTGGTTAGTACTGAAGTATAAAAATTAATCTAAATAATAAATAATAATAATAATAATCTAAAATAAAAATAATGAACTAAAAGAACTTGTGACTTACAGTTCAGCAAAGTTGAAATAAATGTATTGTTTTGAAAATAACTATGCAGATTTTTTTTAATTTATACGATTTGATTTAATATATTACATGAATTTAAGGATGGTAAGCAGAATCACGTAAGTTTTCCCGAGTTTCAACAAAATGGTTCAACGAAACTTTTTTCACAAGGTTTGTACTTTAAAGTAATAAAAAATAAAATACCAGCTAAAATGAATATTCAAATTTTAAAGTTTATAATTCATGTTTCCCTTGTGAACAATCTTGCAGATTATATTAACGATGTGTTGGACGAGTCGGATAATGGGGATTCTTCTAAACCTCCAAACGACTGGGAATCAGGGATTACTTTTACTGCCCGAACCTCTGGTAACGAAATTAATCTTCTTTGAAACAATTTAAAATATGCAAATTATCATTTACATAATTCAAAACGAGTATTGTGTTTAAAGTTGAAACATTAAAAACATATTTTTTTTACAGATTCTTCAATAACTCCTGGAGCGGATGGTCCTTCTTCTGGAGCAGATATCGATGATGATATCAAAACTGACTCTAGAACGGAAGATAGTAAAATGTTTGGACGAGTGGATGGTAAATTTTTTATTATTAATAAAAATAGTTACGATAAATGAGTTTAATATGACCTTTATCAGATAAATTACGTTAAAATGTCAAAAAATTTGAAATTCTAAGTAATTTTAATTAATTAATAAATTAATTATTAATTAACAATAAATTAATTTAATCGATTGATAAAATGACAAAAATAGTAATACAGATTAAAATTACAAAATAGAATACATATTTTCTTTGACAATTAAGGGGAAAAAATTTTCCAGTAAGTAAAACTCTTAATGAGTTATAATTCTCCTAAAATAAGTTTTAATTGCAGGCGACAGTTATAGAGTCACTACACCAACAGCAACAGAAACTATGTTGCCTTGGAAACGGGAAGATGACTACGATTCTGCCCATCCAATTAAACAAAATGAATTTCCAGCTTGGTGCTCTAATAAGGAGTATATAGCTTATAGTTCGCCTTCTGCAACATTTCTAGGTAAGAGTTGTGTGTCTCAGAAATTAGTAAATTTTTCATTAGAATATAATTAATTATTCTTATAAGAATTATTAAATCAAATAACAATTAGTGCACAATTAGGTATAATAATGAATAATTATATTCTAAAATTACAAAAATATAGTTCTTAAAAAATATTTTAATTTTAATCTTCTATTATTCAGATTTAAAAATTGTTTTTTTGCAATATGCATAATTTTCTCTTTGTGAAAGTTATAAAATTTTTCTAGGGGACCAAGAAACACGCAAATTGCCTCCTTCTTGAAATCAAATTCACTGCATGCTTTTATGTCTTACGTGGTGTTAAATGTGAAAAAAAAATTTGCACAATTTTTTAAAAACGCTGCTGTTAGTTTAAAATTTATTAAATTAGCTAATGAAGTATTTTTAAAATTATTCAACACATACAATCTGATTATTATAATTGCTTTTGCATGTATTTTTTTATAATGATTTTTCTACTTGCGCTTAAAGGAAAACAATAGAAATATAGCTTTCACAAATTTTATGAAAATTTGTATTTATTTTATTGAAAATTACATTGAATTTTAATTGAAAAATTTATCAAATTACATAAAATAGAATTAAATAAATGTAATTGGCAAGAAATTACATTTAAAATGTCGAATGAAACACACACAATATTTTGAATCACGCTTATGTTTTTATTATGAGCTTAAAAATAAGTTTGCCTGAGAGTTAAGAGTCAACGCTCGCTCACAGTTTCGATTCTTTGCCATCTTTGTAGATTGGTGAGTATATACAGAAATATTATCGATCCTAGAGTGATTATCATAATAACATTAAAGATGAAAGATTTAAACGAGTCCAACTCAAATAATAACATAGGTAGCAAGACATGTTTTATAGCAATATTAAACAATTCCACAATTATTACTCATATATTATTCATTAACGTTAACACTATTGATTCTAACACTGATTATTACATATTGTTAAACTAATATGTACCTTCAATTACTAAATTACTGTGTATAAATTTAAAATTAATAATTGTGCTTAAATCATAAATTAATTATGGGATTTTAATAATAAATTAACAGTAAATGAATTATTAAAAATAATTAAATTATAAAATGAAAATTAAATTTATTATATAGAGAAGATATAGTTTTTAAATTAAAAATAAAGTCACAAAGTTTAATTACAACTGTGACAATAAAAATTTGTAAAACTGGTATCTAAAGCGAAACAGATGTAATGCGTGTTGCATTTACAATTGCTTGTGATAAAAAAAAATTGTACCATATGGTCATTCAAGGAATCGAAACAATATGTGTCTAGAGCATTATTAACTATCAACTTTGGCCTCAATACTTTATTTCTATTTTATCTACAATTCTAGAAAAAAAAGATTTTTCAACTCTAACCATTTGTGTTTCTATAACATTAAGTGTTATTGTGATTTCGTTACAACGCAATTGTCCTTATTTATTCGCATACTTTCAAAATCCAATTAACCCTACTTTATACAATTATTAATTACCCATTAGAATTAAAAATAATAATTTAAATTTTTTAAATTTTCTAAAATATGATTTGAATTATTCTAGGAGGAATTGAACAACCAAAAATTCAGTCTGTGATTGGTCTTTTCCGAAGAGAAAGCGCTGCTACATCCGATACTTTAGATTCACACGATATTGACGAAAGTGAAGAGTACACTGCAATGAGGTTCGACAAACATACTCCTCCAAGTACTGAAGGTAAAAAATAAACAAGCAAAATAATTTTTATTAAATTACCGAATAAATAATTTAACAATCTTACAACTCACCCAATAATACATTAAAAGAATAATTTGAATTGTAAGAATGTTTTAATTTTTATTCATTTATTTTTTAATTTAATTTCCACTTAAATATAATTTAATAACAATGTATAGTAAAAATTGTCACTGTACCTGAAAATCAAAATATCTATCACTAACAAATTTTTATACCAACTAATACTAAAAGCTAATAATATCAGTTTGTGTCAGCTTCAGTTTTTATTTTTAGGTACAGAGAAATGAAAAGGGGGAAGTGCAATTGATAATGTGTCGGAATTCTATTTTTAATTTCCTTAAATTTTAATCCTTTCGTTATTAATTTAACTGCGTTCATTAAGCGCAGATTAAAATTTTATATGTATTTTGAAAGCAATTTTAAGAGAAAATTTAGTTATTTAATGTAAATAGTTCTTAATTTAGAACTTGCATGAAAGTTAAAATTCGAAATGATAGTTTCGAAATGAATATATATAGTAGCATGTTGATTAAAATTCAGTAACAAGAGAGTGTTTGATTTTGTTAGAAGCAAAAGAACCTCTGACAAGGAGACGTGGTTCAATGATGGAGTTGGGAGCTTTAGAATCATCCGCAAAAGAAAAAAGTAACAAAGGATCTCACTCTCTTCCTGAATATTGGAATCCACACAGGTTGCGATTCACTTCCTTCAGTTATTCTGGCAAAGAGCCGGCGAGTCTTTCGACTGCATTGATTACTTCATCTTCCAATTCATCAGTAGAACTTGAAGAGGAAGATTGACCAAGAAGAAAGGAGTCGCTCTCCTTTGAACAACTTCGACCAAAACGAAATCGAAGACGACGTCCTGTATCATTATGGTCCAAGTTTCTCGGAGGTTCAAGCTCTCCTGTCTGATAACAAAAGCTATTTTTTCACTAACACAACATCGTTCATTTTGTAGGATATAAAATATATTAAAAAAAAAAATTAAATACGCTAAGATCGAAACTTACGCAACGGTGCTTTAGAACAAAAGGATAATAAATGAGTGTGCGTGAAAACGGGAAATGAATCTGTAAAAGAGAATGAATTTTTTTTTGTCGTGCTCGAACAACGCGAAATATTATAATCAATAAAACGGAAACTATAGGAATTGTCGTTCGACAAATAGAGGGTCTGTCCATATCGTCGCGACATTTACCTTTTTCGGGGAAAACATTTTGCATGTCTCGCTCGATTTTCAAAGAGAGATGACAAATATTTTGTTGTTGATATAGTAAATTTGATTAGAGGAAGGCAGGTAAAATTTTGTATAATTTTAATTTATACAAATCAATATATTTGAATTTTAATTTCAGAATTAATTACACTAAAATGAAAAATTTTTCCTGCCTTCAATTAAGCTCAAAATGTCAGGGAAAATTGAAGGTTGTTAAAAAAAAGAACACAATTGAAAATTGTGTATACTGTTGTTGAGCTCAGAGGTGGTAAATTTCTGAAAAGCATTAAATATGCTGATAATTTAGATATAAAAAGATATTCACAGTAAAAGAAAATAATTATTTTGAAAAAAAGTATACTCAATTAGGAGAAAAGTAAACCTCTTCACATTTTTTAATAATAATAATAAAAAAAAGAAAACAATATCAAGTCTCTTTAAATGAAATTGTAAATTTCAAACACATATTTCCCTATTTTTTTACTGTTTGCAAAAACACTGATCAATTTTAATAATAGTCAATAATATTGAATTGCAGTAAAAATTTTAGACACGTAGATTTTTTTTAGTGTAATTCCGACACATGTAATAATTCTTATAAATTATCAGGACATAGCAAATCAAAACTTGTATCAAATATTAATTAAGAAAAAAAAATGATGTCGGAAGAAAAAAATTTTAAACGAATAATAATTAATAATAATCTATTGATTAGTGTGAGAGAAAAAAAAGCAAAAGCTGAATATTCGCATAAAAGAAAACACAAGATTTAGGGGAAAAAAGGCACTATTTTTTCGAGCATTTTAGACAATTGCCTGGCTTCGAGCTCGCAGACATGCTTGTAAATATCGTGTATTATAAAAAGAAAGTTACAAACTGTAATATATAAAAAGTAGTTAGTAGTAGAAAGTTTAATAAAGAAAAAAGAACACTAAAAATTTAGAAAGAAAATTGCTTCCCTTCTAGAATAGTCACGATTTTTATAATTTGACTCATACAGTTACTATTATAACAAAAGGGATGAATATATTTCATTATTTAAATTTTATTCAGGAATATTGTATATTTTATAATATAAATTATTTAATTTTTTAATATTAAGCAAGAAACTTAAAAAAAATTATACAATCACGTTATTATAAAAAATATTTATAGTAAAGACCATCGCAAATGGGATCTATATAACACAGGGTGTGATTTTTTCTCACAAACGTTTTTTACATTACAAAAATGTTTAAAAAAATATTTTTCTGCGAATGAAACTTAAATCACAAACTATTTTCCCCTAATATTCAATTTATTTAAAGAACTTTTAATGCAATTTTAAATGTAAATAGTTTTTAAACAGAATTTCACTTCTAAAAACTTATTAAACTGTAAATTAATATTTTATGTGATTTAACTTAATTTTTTTTTCAGTAATTTAAAAATTACTTGATAATAATGAATCAAAAATTTAATTCCATGTCGAAGAAAATTTTTGACATTTAGATAATTTTGAAATTAAAGAAAAAAAATTTTTGTTAAATTTTTTTGAATTCAATTTTAAATTAAAAAATTTATATCATGACTAATCTTGAAGGGAATTGAAAAATCGTTTTAAAAATGCACATATGGACAGCTCGCATCGAACTTCTTAAGAAAATTATATTAAAATTAGCCTTAAATAATGCGACGCATGTACTTACATTTTAATTAATTACATGTAAGTAGGACATTAAGTCACTTTTACACGAATTTGATGCAACGTTATGTGACGTCGAAGAAAAAGATACAGGTGTCCTTTTTCCAATAAAATCAGGTTTTTAATCCTAGACCAATAAAATAATTAGGAATTGATGTCTTCAGAACTGAAAAGTAAAAGCCGATTAAGACTAAATGAAATTAGTAAAAATAAATCAAATTCTCTTAAAAAAAAACAAAACAAAAGAATATTGTAAAATTAAATAAAATAAAACAGATATTTTTTTAAAACACTTAGCTCCCTTTTTTTATTAAAAATTACTGCAAATAATCTCTTACGATAGATTATTGACTTTTAATATTAATAAATTTTTTTCAGTAATAACACAACTTCTTTCCTCTTCCATTCGATAAAATAATAAATATCTAAAAATAATTTTTCAATAAATGTATGAAGAAAGAACATTTTTTTCTTACATGACGTAATAATTTAAATTTGTGTTGAACTAATTTGAATGAAAGTAATTAATTTCGTAAAATACTACTGTTCTTATTAATTTTTTCTTTTTTGTTTAATAACTACAAAACTAAAATTGATTCTGAATAATTGAATTTGAAAAAAAATTATCAATTATTAAAAATAATAAATTTATTTTATTTTTCATCAAATAACGAATATATCACTAAATTAATCAAATGATTTGATTGTTTACCAAGTTAACTGGAAAAAGCAGACTTAAAAGTTTAAGTGAATGAGCTTTCAAATTAAACCTTATATAAATATAAAATGTAACTAATGAAGTGAACTGATCTCTTTTTTCCCCTATGGCTTCTTTTCTATCGTCTAGAAAATACTCACGTGCTTAAAATTAATTTTTCTGTCTTGAATATTTCTATAAAATAAATATTTTTCGATTCATATGGAGAAAGGATGCGTGTTTCTTTAAAATTTGAAAATTTGAAAAGGCTTCCAAACAAATCTTGAGAGAAATGGCACTTTAATACGTTTTATTATACTGATATCATTTAAAGTAATAACTTTCTTTAAAAAATTATCTCAATGTTCATGAATCTTAATTTTTCTCTACCTGAAATCGTACGTAAATTATAATAATATTTTTTAAATTCAAATTTTGTTAATTATTTTATCAGAATTTTTCGAAACTTCGTTTTTAATAAAAAAAAAATATTTAAATTGTTTTCTAAAAATCAAAATTATGTAAATAAGTTTTCTTTTTTAATATTAAAGGTATTGTTCAAATTTTGATTGGAATAAAACTCAGACTTTTCAAAAATGACAATTTTGTTTGACTAGTGAATAAAATTAATTTTCAAGTGACATATAATAGTTCCTAAAAATTTAAGTGGATTATTTTTTAATAAAAAGCAATAGCTGTGAAATAGTAATGATTAATGAAGTAAGTTCCACGAATATTATATATACAATATAAAATTAAATTAAGAATTTAATGAAATTAAAGAAAGAATTTCCCGAGATCTGTATAAAATACTTGTATTTCAGTCGACTGATCTAAAGAAAAAATTTTTTTTCTGCGACGCATTCATTACGAATGAAGTTTTGAATAATGCATATAATATATTATTTTTTCAACGAAAGAACGAATAGGAAAGAAGTTAATTTCGACATTGTTCTTGGATGCTGAGTGTTTTTCTATAATTAAATTGGGCCATTTTACTCTTCCATCTTTGCTGTGGCCCTGATAAAAAAAAAAAAAAAAAAAACTAATCGAGACCAGCTTTACCTAGTCTCTATGCTGTTGATTTGTTAAATAAATGTTTATTTCGTACAGAAAATCGATTATTTTACACTTTCTTTACCCGGAAAGAATCCTGTGAAAAAATATTTCTCAAAAAATGTTTTTTCTTTACTATCTTTATATGTATAAGAAATTTACATTCAATAGTGGCATGAAAGTCATAGCAAACATCAATTAACCGTGTGTTAATTATTGCTATAAACTGTTAATGAACGATAATAATAAAAAAATCTAGTCATAAACTCTTATGCACTTCAAAAGGAAGTTTCAGTTCATTCTTTAAAGTGAAGTTTATTAAAACAATGCCGGGCGGTGTTGTTTTTTTGGTTTGCATTCCAACTTTAAGTTACGAGCATGAACTTGTTTTTGGATTTCCGATAAAAAAAGATAAAAAGCCAATAAAGCCGAATAAAATGGATTTGCGACTCAAGGATACAAAATCGAAAACAAATTTAATACCTTTGGGAGCTGAGGACATTGATTATGATGCAGAAGACGTGGATGATCAGATTGGCAATACTCTCGTCACTTTTCCAGAACGAAGAATTCCCATAAGGGAACGTAATTTTTCAACACCGAGAATGCGTCCCAAGGATCCTGTTTTTGTTTCAATGGAAACGGTAATAGATTAATAATTTTAATCTATTTTTATATTTCATTATCCTTTTTAACTTTTAATTTATAAATAAAAAATATATTACCCAATACAGGTTTTAGCTGAACTACTAAAGAAACTGAGAGTAGAACACGTTGTATGGTGCAAAGATAGAGGAAATATGTATTACGAGGTAAATAATGAATGAATGAATTAATTAATCAATCAATCAATCAATCAAAATTGTTAATTGCCGTTTGTTTCCAGGTGATTTTTCCAGTCCCTGCCGGAGATCCTTGTGAGAATTGTCTTCACTGTTTAACTGAAATGGGAATTGGAGTTAAAATGAATTCAATCGTAAGGTATAAAATAAAATACAAATTTCATAGAGTAAAAATAAAAAACTGTTAATTATAAATTTACTGGAAAATAAATTTTTAGTGTGATACCAACTCAATGTACTTACAGTGGAGTAGGACATGTGGAAGCAGCTGCTATCAAATTGGAGGAAGAGCGCAAAAGGTTTCTATAAAAAATTATCTTTATCATATATTTTTTTTTAATTCATTGAAGAGATAATTTAGATACGAATTTGATGATTATTTGAATGTCACAGAAAAACGGAACAAAAAAGAAATGACTGGGATAATTTTGTGTCATCAATTCGCTCAAAATTGACTGTAAAACAAGTTGTCGATGGCGTACAAAGCGGTGGAGATTTGACGTTTGATTACATTTTATTGGTATTAACTGCCGAGTGAGTTGCAAACTGAAAACAATTTTTTTTTTAAATATTCAAGAAATGTAAATTTTACCATTTCTTTTAAAACATTTTAGTTGCCTTGCTGCTCTCGGATTAGTTGAAAACAGTGCGACAAATGTCGTTGCAGCGATGTTAGTTTCTCCATTAATGGTATGATTAATTGTCAATTGATTTTCAAAAATTTTTTGATAAATTCTCAGAATTTGGAACTTAATTTTTAAATTAAGTTTCTTTATTTTTGTTTAGGGTCCAGTAATGTCTCTCACATTTGGTACTGTTATAGCTGATAGAAATTTGCAATTCATTGGATTAAAGAGTTTGATGCTGGGAATTTTTCTCTCGATTCTTTTTGGTTTTATTTTTGGTCTCGTTCTTGGTACAACGGAAATGCCTTGGGGTTATAATGATTGGCCGACAGATGAAATGAAGGGCAGGTAAAAATATAAGATCATTTTTAGTTCTGTGTATTTTAAAAATATCTTTCTTTCAATTTTACCATTTTTTTTTATTGATTATCAAATTGTAATTTGGTTTGTTAATTTTCCTTTAGAGGAAATTATAGATCGTTATGGATGGGCGTTCTCTGGGCTTTGCCGTCTGGTACGGGTGTTGCTGTTGCTCTTCTTCAAGGGAGTAATGGTCCATTAATTGGAGTCGCAATTTCAGCATCTTTATTGCCACCTGTTGTCAATTGCGTGAGAGCGAAATAGAAACAGATTTTAATTAACTGGTTTAATTTAATTAGATAATGTAAAATACTTTTATCATTTGCGATTCTTTTAAAAATTTGTTTCACTTGTTTAGGGATTATTTTGGGCCCTTGGATGCATTTGGCTTATTTACCGTCCAATTAAAATGCCCCATATTAAAGGCGAATCCTATACAGATTTCAATAGTTCTTATCAATACGTCTACACTGATTATCTACCGGTTGAATTTTTCTGCAATGGTATCATCAGTGCATGTCTAACATTTGTCAATGTTGTTTGTATCTTTATAACTGCGATTATTGTTCTCAAGGTCAGTGATTTCTTTCATATATATTTTTAATCACTCAAAATTTCCTTTTCCTTTTCTATTTCTTTTTTTTCAGATCAAGGAAGTTGCAGCTCCTTATACTTCAACACCAGAACTTCGACGATTCTGGGAACATGATATTCGTTTAGTTCGCGATAAAAATATATCTCGAGATAATAGTTCTCTTGATTCTAGGTAAATAATTCAATAGAGATAAATTAAAAATATGTTGTCAAAATAAATACTCTCTTCGTTTTTTTTCCAGCTTTTATGATGGATTAAGTAAAATGAAGAAAAAAGCTTTGGAACGTACACTCAATGAAGCAGTTCTTGAAGCAATCGATGATGACACATTCCGCAAAGTTCAACGAGCCAGTTATGGACAACATGGAGCAGAAGATGTAAGCTTAACTGGAAATTGAATAATTGATAAGTAAACAAAGAAAGTGATTCAACACAGTGATTAATTTTTAAATAGATTTCTCCGAGAATTGGATTACGTAACGCCTTAGGAGAAGTGGATCTTAAAGGCAAAGGAACAGACAAGAATGTCGATACTTCTCATCCAACTGAAGATTTATCTAATCAGTTGCAAGCGAATACCACCGAGGATCTGGCAGCTCTCGACAGACTAATAACATACTTACTTGGTCAGCCATCCACGAATAATTCCAATAATTCAGCAAATTCAAATTTAGACAATTGGCAACGTTCATTTCGCGCCAGTGCAAGAGGTTATCGTCCACTAAGACCAAATGAAAATCATGGTGAATCTTCAAACTATGGAATTGGCACAACACCATTGTAAAGATAAATTTTTTATTAAAATTACTAAGTTTCGATAACATTCTTCTTTTTCTTCTTCTTCTTTTTATAGAAATAAGTACATGAAGACATAATTTATTCCCCATTATTCGCACATATTCATCACAATTTTGAAAATATAAGTTACGTATAGTAATCGATAATAATCGATAATAATCAGTCAAACATACATGCCAAAGTCTTTTCCAAAAATGTTAATCATCCTCAAGAGATGGTTCAGTTCCAAAATATCTGTCACCGAAATTTCCAATTCCCGGTAGGACGTAAAATTTTTCATTTATCTCGGGATCGACGGCTGAGGTGACAATTTTCACTCCTGGGAAGGCGTAGGCAATTGAATGAACACCAGATTCTGCCATTAAAAGTGATACAAGTAGAATATTTTCTTCTCCAACGTCATGATCGAGGAGAACTCTTATCGCCATCATTGCAGCGGCACCAGTTGCCACTGTCGCATCCATCAAGATCACTTTGTAGTCTTTTATGTCTTTTGGCAAACGTAGATAATATAACTGCAAAAAAAAAAATTTTGTAATCGGAGAAAATATTACAAGTGAAGTCGAATGATTTTTTTCCACAACAGATGCTCACCTCTGGTTCTCCAGTATGAAGATTTGTCTGAATAAGTATTTTTCCGATACGGATATCTTTACAAACATCTCTTACAGCTTGTTCCATCGTTTCACCAGCTCGCAAAATAGAAACCCCACATATTTTATTAGTTGCCGCACGTTTCCCATGGTATGGAACACCTTGTGGTGTATCGACTGTGATTTCCTACAGAAGAAAAATTATTTTAATATTCTTTCACTCATTCATGGATAAAGTAGAACATAATACAAAAATTTAATTTAAGATACAAGTAATTTTAATTTTCTGAAATCCTTATTACATACCTGGAAAGGTAAAAGCGACAAAGCGTATTCAATAACCAGGCGTATAAGTCTCTTGGAGTAAAAAATGAACTCATCTCGATGTGTGTACTTGTTCCTGATGAAAGTATGAAGACCTTTACTTTGTGGTGAATCGGGAAGCATAAAAAGAGACGACGGCATTGGTTGTCCAAGGCAGGAATGAGCAAGTTTTTCTCTTAATTTA
This sequence comes from Leptopilina clavipes, assembly GCA_001855655.1. Classification (NCBI taxonomy): domain Eukaryota; kingdom Metazoa; phylum Arthropoda; class Insecta; order Hymenoptera; family Figitidae; genus Leptopilina; species Leptopilina clavipes. The sequence continues at coordinate 123,349 of JUFY01026033.1, read as the reverse complement.
AATCCTCTCTGTAGAAAAATAAATTTTTTAAATTTGATTTGCGAATAAGTAAATTACACTCGTCAATTATTAATTAAGAGACAAAAAAAAGAAACAAACCAACTGAAGTTGAGTGTGAATATGCTGTACGATGAGTTCGATCGCCACTTCATTTTCTCCACCGCGTGGCACAATAATGTCAGCGTGAACCATTAACGGAGCGATGAAGGAATAAAATGATGGCTTAACCATTGTGGAATACTGCTTTAAAACTCCCTCGAGATCTCTGCCTCTCTGCGTAATGTCCCTACGTAGACGTCGTGCGAGTCTTATATCGGCATCCGTGTCAACGAAGACCTTCATGTCACACAGCTTCACATTTTGAAGAAATACAGTTGTAAAAGAATAGTTACTTCTTCATGAGACAATAATTTTCTATCTACTTTCCTTAATTCATCACACTGGAAACGCGAATAGTGCGAATTGGACGTGAAGCAAATAAAAATTTAAAGGAAACAAAAAGGACGTTAGGAGACCAGCAGTTGAATCCTGATCCTGTACTCTGTAAATTTTCTTCAATTATACACCTTTTTCCCCAAATAATTTCGATAGCAAAAAAATTAATTTCATTTGTAGTAATGATCAGTATTACAACCACCGCTGTGTTAGTGGTAAACAAGTGATTAGAGAAAGCGAAAAAAAAAGACTAACACTGAGGATTTTGTTGTTCTTTTTAGTTGAAAAAAATAATTATTGAAGAAATTAAACATGCAACACACACCTAATTTGTTTTAAAATTACCTTCAATACGTCTGCGTTGTAAAAGGTTAAAATACCTTCGAATATTATGACATTGGCACCGTACATCGTTTTCTTTGCAGTAAAAAAATATATAATTGAAAAATTAAAATTCATTACTTAACGTGTAAAGCAGATTAATAAATTAAAAAACTTACGGTCCGATTTTCTCTCGAATGCGTAACAAAATTGTAAATAGGAACTTCAACCTTTCGACCTTCTTTAAGACGCTGCAGTGTTGCTTTCAGTAATTCAAAGTCGAAGGCATCCGGATGATCGAAATTATACTCATTATTAGCCGCCATGGTATGCTGCTTTTCATTTAGAACCTATTTAAAAATTTCAAGTCTTTTAGAAACATTTTTGTCTTAATTCTTAATGAATCTAATTTTTAATCCTTCTAGATTTTCCATTATTTTTAAGACTATTTTTAATTCAAGTTTTTCAGTTTCAATTCTGAATTAAATTGTTTAATCCTCTTAGCAATTTATAGTCTTCTTTAATTACATTAGAAAAAATCTCACTTTATAGAACGAATCCATGCTGAGTAATGTCACCCAAGGAACATCTAGAGATTCAATAATTTTTGTTGCTACCGTTGTTTTTCCAGAAGCACTGCCACCACAGATACCTGAAATATTTAATTAATCGTTTAAAAATTCAAAAAAATATTTTTAAATCAACAAAAGGAAAACTAATATAGTAAAGAGTGCAAATAAGAATAATAAATAAGTCTCGCGAAATTATGTAAAGAGATTATGTTTATATAACGCAAAACGTCAGAATCGGTCGTACTTAAGTCAAATTTCTACAAAATTTACAATAAAAAAAAAAAAAAATCCTATTCATATTTTTCAAAAATATCAACTGACCAATAACAAATGGTTCCACTTGTTGACCCGCTGAATTGTACCAAGGTGGACGTCCAGCAGTATATATAGTTCTTGTTTTACTTCTTAAAATTGATTCCGAAGAAGTTTTTTTGTTAGACTGTGACATACTTGTCGTTCGTTGTCTCCGAGATCTTGGTGACTTCTGAGATCCTGCAAATGAAAGAAGCAAATTTTAAATTGAGAAAATAAATTCTACTGCAAATATTGAATAAAATTGCATTTTTATGAGAAAAAAGACACTTGTCAGCACAAAAATAAGATTACAGAATCATGAAAATAAAATTCAAGAATAATTACAAAAATAGTTCCATCAAAAATAAATCGAAAAAGGAAAAGAATAATAATGTTTCCACATTGTAAAAAAATTATAACTTTCATTTTCAATCTGAACGATGGAATAGAAATTAACATAAATTATCATATTGAATAGATACCAATTTCAGACAAATTTCATAAATCTAAGCGAAAAAAAATAAATATGATTAATTGTTTTTAATTTTATAATTATTTAATAAATAAAAAATTAATATATGATGGAAATCATAAGAATAACTCGTGTAATAGAAAATCAATATCAGATAAAGCGCAGAACACGAAACATTCAACTGTTGCTCCTATTAGGTAAGCAATAAAATTAATATTCCATTACGTAAATTTAAATTTATCTTTATCTTTAATTTTTCGAACATATTTTCCTAAAATATTCTTTAGCATCAAAAAGAGTTCCAGAGTTGCAAAACTAAAAATTCAAAAACAAATATTTCAATATTAAAATAGAAATGTTAATAATAAAAATTAATAATACATAAATATTCTAATTACCTGCATTTATATTATAAAATTGACTGATTTAGTTTACTGGGAAAATTTTGTAGATCTATATAAGTTGATTGTTTGCACAATGTATTAGCACTGTGGAGAAGGGAAAGGTCGAGAATTTAGTTAACATTACTGCAATTGTTATTACCGCTACTGTGTGCCATTATTTCCCACAAAAAGCATTATGTAGAACAAGCGTTCTTTTGAAGAATTACAAGAAATAATAAAAACAATAGCTAAACAATTACCAGCGGAAGGAGGCCTTGGCGATTGTGGAGTAGGTGTACCCATGTCGATTCGTTGTTGACAATCACTATCGTCACATGTTTCCTCTATTAAAGAAATCTCCCTATCGACTAGACATGCATCTCCATCATCGCTGTAATCAATTACATATATGATTACTATTTACAGATGTCAATTACTAGCGGTCAATGTTACGTTGCAATTTTAGAGGTCAATTTTGAGGTTAGAATTGCAGAAAAATGTTGAGAAGAATTTTGCATATGTCTCACCTTTCGGAGCTCGCGGAACTTGGTGTTTCAAAGTGTTGAATTTTTGCAGCCATTTGAATTTTTAATTTCAAAGTGCTATAGAAATGTCAGGCACTTGAAAACGTGCTGTAAATTATTTGACGTTAGGCCTCTTTTGATGTTTGTCTCGCGCAGGTAGCGGAGCAGACGGATGTGTCGTGCCACGAATCAACTCTTCTTCTTCTTCTATTTGCCCACGTACAGCAAGAGCAAGTGGAATAATATGATTGCAGTTATTAGCTAGCTAGCTATCAAATGCAATTTACAAAATATAATAAATAAAACATCTACGTTCGTGCGTTTCTCTCAAAGTGAAATGAAATTTTAAGGTTATGTGAAAATGGAGGATAATTGACAGCTGGCTTTGTGATTATTACAATTTTCTTAAAATCTAAGTTTAGAGTAAGTATTTTTAACGATTTTTCAAAATTTAATAGTACCCAAGTACATTGAAATTATGTATATAAAGTCAAAATTAATTTTATTAGCAAAAATTCTAAGAAAACATGTCAAAGTACTGCTTGACAAATTAGAGTAATTCAATATTTACATCCCTTTTTATAATGTTTTTTAGACTTTCTTTGAATTAATCAACTATTAGTAAATTCGCCTTGCTTAATTAATTAATAACTAAGTAAAAGGGTAAATTTATCGCATTAAAAATATTGTTAATTGATGAAAAATAATTTTGGAGCATTGTGTATTTCTACACTAATTTATTATTCGTAAAGGGGAAAACGTAATTATTTTATTTCCGCAAATATCTTTTGTTGTATATTCAACCGTAGAAAAGTTATCCTCATCTTCCTTTTGTTGCCATTCATATATATTTTAAATTCATGCATATATTTGCGTGTTGAATTTGTTGAAATATTTTTATGTAATAAAGTATTTATTTACATTTCTCAATAAAAAATTATTTAAAAATACCAGTAAGCAGATTTTTAAATAAGTAATGTTTCAAACAAACAATGTTAAAGTAGTATTAACTGTTATCAATTTTTCGTATATAAAAATTATAGTTTATTATTTTAAAGAAAAAAATTATTATTGCACATAATAATCGATTGTAATTTTTTTTCAGCTCTCGTAATGTGATTCATTTGCCACGAAAACAGTGTTATTTAGCTTAGGATGATTGGATTGTGGTCTTGGCGACCAAGTTGGCTCGGAAAACTTGGTTTATTGTTACTTGCTACGTGGCTTATAGTGCTCATTGTATCAGTTTCTCAGGTGTACAAATCCAGTTCATCGACTTCATTTAGTGATTCTGTTAGTAGGCAAAATGATCAACGACTTGTACAAATGGCTAACGATTTTGAAATACTTAAAAAACAGAACGAAGCACTCCGAAATATTATTATGGGGTAAGTTCTTTTCTTTTTCTTATACTAATTATAAAAATAAAAAATATAAATAAAAAATTTTGATTTTTCAGAGACGAAGTAAAGTCCATAAAAGGGGATCATTTAGGTTTAATTTTAGATCAGTTAGAAAAAGCATCTATTTATCCTGATCCTGTGGGTGGTCTTGGAAAACCTTCCTTTGAATATGAGGAATTAAAAAGACGCGTACGAAATAATATTCAGGAAATGTGGTAAGTTTTATTTAAATTGTATATGTTAACAATGAATTTATTTAGTTTATTCAGTTCATTTTTGATAAGTCGAAGTTTTCCATAATTTGATAATATATTTAAATTCGTGTCTTTTTATTAGGTATTACATTAATGCAGAATTGAATAGAATTAAGAAGCACGCACACGAATTAACTTTCGAGCAACGTGAAAGTGAATTGCAAGACGCAATAAAAAACGTATGGGAACATAAAAAATCTCTTTTAATAGATGTAGATAGATTAACAAAAGCTGATGGTCATGACGAATGGCGTGAAAAAGAATCGAAAGAATTATCTGATCTTGTTCAAAGGCGATTTACGTATCTTCAAAATCCGAAAGATTGTAATAAAGCAAAAAAGTTAATATGTAGCTTAAACAAAGGCTGTGGATTCGGTTGTCAGGTATTTTTTCTTTCTTCCTTTTATTGAAAGAACGTTGAGAATTTTAATCAGATGTAATAAATGCAAAATGCGTAATTTTATAGATTCATCACGTAGTCTACTGCTTCTTGGTAGCGTTCGGTACAGAAAGGACAATGATTCTGAAATCAAAGGGTTGGCGATATCACAAGGAAGGTTGGGATTCAATTTTCAAGCCTTTGAGTGAGACGTGTTTGTCAACGAGCGGTGACTCGTATGCTAATTGGCCAGGCGATGCTAACGTGCAAGTGATCTCTTTACCAATTGTCGACAATGTGCATCCTAAACCGCAATATCAACCTCCAGGTGTTCCTGCCGATCTGGTACCACGATTAGAGAAACTCCATGGTCATCCTCTCGTCTGGTGGGTTGGTCAAGTTTTGAAATTTCTCATGAAACCACAAGACGATATTACTAAAGTCCTAGAGGAAGCTAAAGAAAAACTTGGCTTTAAAAAACCAATTGTTGGTATTCACGTTCGACGAACCGATAAAGTTGGCAGTGAAGCCGATTTTCACGATATTGACGAATACATGATAAAAGTTGGACAATATTTTGACAGTTTGGAAGAACAACCACAAGTGAGGAGAGTTTTCATAGCCAGTGATGATCCAAAAGTTATTCCATCAGCTAGAAATCGTTATCCTGCTTATGAAATAATTGGCGATCCTGCAATTGCTGAAACTGCTTCCGTATCACGACGTTATTCCGATGTTTCATTGCACGGTATTCTGATTGATATTCATCTTCTTTCATTGAGTGATTTTCTTGTATGCACATTCAGCTCACAAGTGTGTCGTGTCGCTTATGAATTAATGCAAACATTTTATGTCGATGCTTATAATCGATTTGCGTCCCTTGACGATGTCTATTATTACGGTGGACAAAATTCACATCCAAGTATTGCAATTTTGGATCATAAACCAAGAAAAGGTGATGAAATTGAATTGAAAGTCGGTGATCTAGTCGAAGTGCTCGGAAATCATTGGAATGGTTTCTCAAAAGCTCGTAATTTACGAACCAATTCAAAGGGATTGTATCCTAGCTTTAAAGTTGTTAATCGAGTAAAGAAAGTAGACTTTCCCAAGTATACAAATGTGCCCTTACGTGAAATTAAAGTACAGTGATAAAATTACTTTTAGGCGAAAAGATTGATACGTTAAGTTTAATTTATTTAATTAATTAGCTATCCGTTTATGTTATAGATTAACAATCAATATATATAGTTCTTTGTTGTGATCTATTTTTAAATGATTGGAAAATTACTTCAATCTTTCTGATATAATTATGTTGAGTATAACATAATTGAAAAAAGTTTCAAATTAGATTTTATTTTAAATTGGTTTTTCATCTTTTTGATACAACATATGTTACATAACGTATTTTCTACTCTATCTCAGATATTTTTCTAAGAAATAATTATATATTTTTTATTCGAAAAAGAATTATCTTTTTTTTTGTAAACTCGTGTGACGTGGGTATATGTGCAAAAAGAAATGAAATGATTTAGATTTTTTAATTATTTTTAAGATATTGTTTAAAAACATTTAATCGGTATTTAATATTTTGAAAATATTGATTCATATAATGTGAATTTAATTGTCCAAAGATTTCATGATTGTATTATTTTGAAAATATCTATAGAAAGTTGAATGCCGTTAAAATTACAGACTTGTCAAATTTAAATAGACTGAATTGTGAAAAATTCTGTTAAAATCGATAAAATGTCAATATTCTCTTTTATTAATAATTGTATAGTCGATAAAGTAATAGTTAAAAAAAAAGTAAAATATAATAATGTTTTGCAAATGTATAAATATGAAGAAGGTATCGGTAAATTTTTTATTGTTGTAATAAAATGAAACAATATTATAAATTATTTATAATGATGATAATAATAATAATAGTATTACTTATGAATTAAATTAATTAGTATTTTATAAAAATTTCGACTTATTGGAATATTTTAATGCCGATTTCTTCTTCTAAATTCAAATTTATTAAAATACGAGCTTTTTGAAAATTTCATCGTAAAAATTATGTCTTTGCCATTAATTAGTGTAGAATAGTGGATTTAAATTTTATTATAAATTGTGTCCTTAGTTTATAATGCCCTTTACCAAATATGTAAATTGACATATAAAAGCTCCCTTTCAATCTTCGAATATTAGGAAAATTGTTTATGTCAGAGCTTAGCGTGCAAGGGCAAATCATTCTTGTAAAATAACTTTGAATGCTGTACATGTTTATAAAACATGGATATCGAGCTGGGCTTGACGCCTGTTTTTACTATAATTAGAATTGTTCTTGTATACATATTGTAATATATTTTATACTATGAGGCAAATTAATAATAAGAATTATTGTATGACTGATTTTGGTTTTCAATAATAAATATTTAAATATAAAATTTTTTCTTGATTATTTAAATTTGAATTCATTAATTAATATTATTGATTTTTGTTAAATTCGATATTCTACATTAATGAAATTATTATTAATTTAACATTTACATATCAAGAAAATTTTTATTTGAATTTCGCGCATTTATTTTCATCAACCAATAGAGATTCCAGCAACGCACGTGGTAAAGTGGGTATTTAAAAATGGCTGACAAGTTTTGACAGTCGTAGGAGTTTGAATTAAATACTTTAGAAAATGTAGATTATTTTTAATTTTACTGGCATAGAAATGAATCAAATCTTTCGTTTTTGTAAATTTGATCCCCTTTTAATATCACGTCATTACGGAAACCAAGGGTAAGTACTGACATTTACAAATAAAACGAAAACTGTATCAATAATACCTTTCTTTGTTTCTATTATGCAATTTAAAAACTTATTTCTGTAAATTATTTATTATATATAGTTTTGCGCATAATCTTTGAATGTAACTTTATTTATTCATTGTATTAAAAACATTTTGCGATTAAATTAAATTTTAATTCAAAAGTGTTAAAAAATGCCATTTTGCTTTTTATAACCTCAAAAAATTGTTTTTGCATAATCAATTCAATTGAATTTGTTTTGTAATTCAATTAATTACTGAATAATTTTCCAGAAATATTTATGGTTAATGAATAAAAATTATTTTCAGAAAAACTCCTACCCATTATCAGATTCTACGAGTTCCAGAAACTGCTTCTCCAAAGGATATTAAAGAAGCATTCATAAAACTTTCAAAAGAGGTAATTTTCTAAAATATTTGTTATACCTATTTGAAAATAAATATTTTTAATAATTTATTAGAAAAATTCTTAACCACAGTAGCTTTTTATTGAAAAGTTATTAAATTCTTTAGTAACGGAATTTTTAACCGGGAAGTAGAATATTATTCAGAAACGCGTCGTATACATAAATTGGGTGATAAATTCGAATCTTGAATATTAATTGTCATTTATTATGTGTACTTAATTCAGATGCACCCTGATATAAAAGGAAATCAGTTTCACAATGAGTTTGTGAAAATTACTGAAGCTTATAACGTTTTAAGTAAAGAAATTCTTAAACGTGATTACGATATGAATTTAAAATATGGACATTCAAGAAATATTTCCTCTCATTATGGTCATCCTTATGCAAATAGGAAACATTCTAATGGTTTTGAATATTACCATCAACCGCCAAATTTGTACGTAAAATCAAGTTGACATAAATTGATCATTTTAATATTACGATAAATTATCACATAGAATGTATTTTAATGTTGTAATTATTTATTATATTAACAGTCGTAACAGAGAAGAATATGAACAATATAGGGATTCCCAGGCGGAAGATAATTACCACAAAGCATACAGAACTAAGCAAGTAAATAAATTTTTTTTCGTTTTTATCCTTGTGGTATTCGCAACGTTTAGTGCGTTTATGCAAGTGTTTCTTGTAAATAAAAGATTAATAGAAAATCGCGACTTTTATACCGAAAGAACTTTACGTTATAATAAAGAATTTAATGAAGCAAAAGAAAAGGCAAAATCTAAAACAATAGAACATCAAGTGCAAGATTTTAGGGCAAAAGTGGAATCGGCAAAATCAGACAAATAAAATTTCGAATAAATTTTTTCATTAATTTCATTTTTTCACCAAACAAAGTTTAAAACTTTTAATTCAGGAATGTGTTAAATAAACAGAAAGTAGGTAAATAGTAGATACATTTTAATTGTTCAATATTTATTATTTTTAAAATAGATACAAAATTTACACAAATGTAAAATATTTCAAATTTTAAAAAAATTATCCAATTTCGAATACAAATTACAATTTTCTTTAAAATACAATATTTTCTGTTTTAAATTTCGTTAAAATATATTTAAAAAGTTGAAGCATATGTATTTAAATATGAATTACGCTGTAGAATATTAATGATTTGTAAAGTATTTATGATAAATGATATAAAATTGTAAATAATTCAATAATTTTTTTTTGTTTTGGTTAATGGATTTTTTAAAATAAATATTTTACTTCATTAAAAGTCAGTACAATTTTGTGCATTTTTATATTAGTATAAAAATATCCCTATTTTGTCGTATTAATACCTTTTGTTTTTCATTTAATGGAAGAAACTAACTCTAACGAATCACATTTTGAATATTGAGCAAATTATATATCGCCCTAATGTATATTTATAAACTGGAAGTGATAATATCTTAATATAAAACTAAGTAATCCTAAATTAATTACTTACGTTGTTGACTTAATTGAGTAATCAATTTTATAACGTTTAAATGCATATCGAATTTATAGATAATTAAGTAATTTGAATTTTTTAAAAAATATTTTGTTACATAAACAAATAGTTTTTCTATATACATAAGGCATTTTTGTTGTTACTGTTGTTTGAAAATTGTTTTTAAAAATCATGCTCAATGATATGTCTTTTGTCTCTTTTCTATATAATTTTAGAGAATGTCTGAAATTTAAGAGTTTACCACTATTTTTCAATTTTCTTAACGTAGGTCACTTCTGATACATGAGGATATAAAGGTGTAAATATAGGATTACCAACTTCGTCCACATAATCAGTGTATTTGAGTTCATAAACCGGTTCGAAACCCAATCGCTGACACAATTTGCCTGTTATCGCTGAAGAGCAATCGCATCGTAACAAATCATAGTCTCGAATTTTACTAATTTCCCTGTAAAATATTAGAGAAAAATTATCAATTTTGCTTTTCAGAATTTAACTCTATTATTTATTTTTCAATCAAATAGGAACGAAAATGAACGAAAATTAATTACAATTTTCAAAAAAATAGTAAATGAACTTACATTGATTTTTCTACGAGAGCTTTTGCAATTCCTTTGCCCCTCCAACTGCTATCGACCGAAACTATCCTAATTTCAAAAACTTTCTGATTTGGGAATTTTTCGTGAATATTCGATTTGACGTCTACGTAGTGAAGGAATTTTAGAATTTTTTTAAACTTTGGATTTTTACAATTTGTTATATAATCTGGCTCTTCATTGCTAGGAGGACCCATACTACCTGCAAATTAATTAAAAAGTTACGATTTTAAATTCTCGATTTTAATTCATTTATATCATGCTAATAATTCATGACACACTTATCGACTAATCAGTGTAAATGTGTTATTAATTTGTTGATACAAATCCTAAGCAGTAGTATATTATGTGACTCAGTGGTTAATAATTATTCACAAATCATTGATCAGCAAATGTACCGTTCAATGAGCAATCAATCTTGGTTTTAATTTAATCTTTTTCCAAATTATTCTCAAATTTTTTTTTCGAAAACTGCTTTTTTGTATTATTTTATTATAAATATTTTTTTCTATAATTTGAAAAAATATCATTTGAATAAAAATTAAAAATCGTCTAATTACCATTTAGTACAACACCTATGATTGATCCATTACTAGAAACTGCCATTAGACTTAAATCTTCATTCATCGCAGATAAACTATAATCCTCGAGTTCATAGCAAGTGCTATTTTCACCTTCAGGAATTAATTTAATTGTGTAATTTAATGGTTCATCTCGGAAGAAAAATTTTCTCAAAAAATTCAAAACTCGCTCTCGATCTTCCTTTCTGACCCCTTGGATATGATAATCCATTCTATGATCCAGGTCGTCGGCAACGTCTGCCAACTGAAAATAAAAAAATTCTATTACTATTACGAAAGAAAATTTACAGACCACATGAGAATTAAATTCAAACAAAACAAAAATCTGTTAATTTCCTCAAATTTAAATTATACATTACAATAAATTAATTTACATTTATATTTCATTTCCATAGTTTATTCTATCTATCCTTGGGCAAACATTCGGAATAAAATATAGTGATTATTTCGAAAAAAAAATAATAATAATGATTACCTTTGAATTTTAAACAGTTTTAATTCTGCTTTTCGTTGATTAATTTTTTTTTCTCGAAACAATTGCGAAATTATTTTGTCGAAAATATTTAATTTGAAATACTCATTCTATTAATAAATCGTTATATGAAAACTTTAGAAACTGGTCTCCCAAGGGCTCATAATTGAAATACTTTTCTGATTACAAATTGACAAAAACAAAGGTGCGAACCTTTCCCAAAGCATAAAGTATACTGAGGATAGAAATGAATCTAAACACGAATTCGGTTTTAGAACATATGGTCGAGAAACTATAATTAGAATTTTCTAACTAACGAAAGCTCGTCGATAAGCTTCGAGGGCGAACACTAAATCTAAATTCTTATCAGATTCATTCATAAGAGTCTTAATGAAGAGTCTAATGCATAATTATATAAAATAAAAGTGTATAAAATTTAGAGAGAAATTGTATTTTCTAATTATATTTAATAATTAGAATTAATACTTTCTTTTCAAGAATAAATCCCAAGTGAAAAGTGTTTTAATTAATTAATAATTAATATCAAAAATATGGTTTTTATCCACGAGCAAAATAATTTTTTCATATTTTCTCATTTAAATTTTAAATTATTCAAATTTCCATAAAAAAATTTTTTTAATATCTGTTTATTGGTAGTTTCTGAAAAAAATTAATTTTCGCTCTCAATAATAAAAAATAAATAAATTTAATATTTACATAATGTAATAAATTAATTTCTTAGACATCTGCGCATTTATAAGCTTTTATCTCTCAGTGTGATAACTAAATTAAAATACCAAACTTTTATAGCAAAATAAAAAATAAAAGCGAAAAATTCAAAATAAAATGAAAGTAAAAAAAATTTTAAAAATGGTAAAAATATAAATAATTCTTTTCAATAATCTAATCATTTTCAAAAATATTTCCCACTTCTTTTCAATATCGCAAAAAAAAAATACGCATTTATAAATTTTTACGATCTGAAAGGTAAACGTTTTCAAAAAAAAAAAAATTGGCACGTGTTGAGAATTTAAAAATAGTACATGAATTTAATTAATATTCAAATTCATGCATAAAAAATTTGCATATAGAAAATATTCATAAAGAATAATTTCTATAGTTTAATAAAGATTTATCGTTTACTAAAGATCTACAAATAACAATTTACCTTTAATTATATTTTTCATTATTTGTTTTAATGTTAAAAATAAAAAAAACAAATTAAAAACAATTAATTTTAAAATTGCATTACTTTTTCTTCAAAAAAGACTCATTGTAATTAATTAAAAAATTTCTCAATGAATTTGCTGGGTGCAAGTGAAAGAAAATTGTGAAATATAAAGTTACACTTGTCATGATAATGTATTCTCTCCTTTAGTGAGACTATTATTGTGTCAGATTTATTGACATTATTGTTGATTACGTCGCAGTAAAATCATCTCTTTACAGAATACAATTTATTTATTATTCTTTTATGTATTAGATTTCGCGATAGAAAATTTTTTATCAGATTATGTTTTTTTCGTAGAAAAGTGAACGAAAGAATCAATTTTCATATGGGACGAATAATTCTTTTTTATTGAAAGATGCTAATTTATGTTTCAATTTTTCTAATTTCTAATCTCTTCAATTTCTTTCTATTTTAAATTTCAATTAATTTAAAATATTGAAAAACTTGTTTTGTTTACGTGTATTGAAATTTATCAATGAAACAAATTTTTAATGAATGAATAAACAAAGAAATTAGAAACAAAAGTAGAACAGTAAAATGGCCTTGGTATGAAATTATATGAAGAAGTGTTTACAACTTTTAGACACGTAAAATGCAAAGAAATTATACGTTCAATTAAAAACATCTTAAATCGATGATTGAGATTATTTAATCACATTTGTTACATTTATTATTAGTTACATGCGACAAATCATGATGAATTCATATTTTGTGCATATCATTTTTTAAACGAACAATATATCCTTTTTAATCACAGAGACATTTCTTAATTTGAATATAATTGAAGTTCTTTATTTTTATCTTCATAAATACGGTTTCATCGCATAATTTCATCACAATATTAATAACGTCAATATTATTAAATACTTGTACGATTGTTTTTTCCTTCATTATGAATACGTACGGTTTTTATTTTTATGCAAATCACAGACATAAATGAAGTGACACACGTATCTCTTCCGGTATTTTAAATTCATATTTTATAATAATTAATTACGCAACTAAAACAGGAATAAAAATGGTATTGTATTTACACTGTTAAAAATGTATTTTTAAATAATTTTGTTTGTTCAATCGAAAAAAATTTTTTTTTCCTCTTACTCGTCGATTTTTGTAATTATCAACTTTTACAGTCTTCATAATGCCACTTATTTATTATTTCATTTAAATTCAGATTAAATGTAACATTAAATTTATATTTCTGTTTAAAACATTAAACATTAATTTTAATTTCAATAATATGCTATTGATGTTAATTAAAAAAATTTCTAACTAGAATGAAATAAATCAATTATTGTAAAATTATTTTTTTACAATTTTTTCCTTTCTGAATGAATTTTAAAACAATTCTCCGAATAGAAAAAAAGAAAAAACAGTTAATCTTACCGTATATCTGGTCATTTTTGGTCCAGCTTTTAAAAATGTGGTTTTTGACATTTCGCTGTCTAAGCTGATATTTTTTAATTTAGATGCTATTTTCGTTTCCATGGTTTTTAATTAGAAATTTTTTAAAAACACTAGAGTTTTGTTATTTAGATAAAGGGTCTATATTTCATGTGCGAAAAAGTTCCTTTACACTGGTTGAAACATTCCCTATTTATTTATGAGTTTAGAGCAAAAATCTTAAGTAAATACACTTGTATCGCAAATCTCACAATGCAACAAGTACTTGTCGATTTTTTTTTTTTCACTGAACAACTTTTCTATAGCGTCGTCGACGTGATAGTTTTACACTGAGCGTTCAGATAGGTCTTCGTCAGACTTATAAAGGTTCCTACCAAGCAAAAGCCATTCTTTCAGGTTCAAGGATATCTCATTAATTTTTTGACTTATTCGCTTTTTCTTATGGCATTTATATAAACGTATCAACTAAATTTCAATTGTACGATTTTTACAATGAAACTATTATCAACTGTGAAATTCAAATTCATCTAAAAAAGTTGGCTCTGAAACAAAAAAAAATATTTTTAAAATCTTAAAAGAAATTTCAAATCGGTTTTAGTTAATGAAAAATATTTAGAATATTTAATATTTAATAATTAATAATTTTTAATATTTAGAATCAAAGTTTGTTAAATTTAATACATTAACTTGCTTCGGCAGATTTACTAAAATATTAAACTGAATATAATATTGAATTTATAAAAATTATTTGTAGAAAGAAAACGTTTTCAATTTAATTTGAATACTGATGTTATGAATTTTCACATGAAATTTTTTACTTCTATCACTTTGATAGAGAAGATTAGAAAAAATTATTATTTACGAAAAGGGGATGTTTAAAAGCGAATTGCAAACAACACGAGAGAACGAACAAATCCAGACTGGAAATTGTTGCAAATAAAGTAGGTTAAATTAAAGTTTGTTTATTATCTGCCTTGACACTTTTCTCGCGTTTCGACTCGCGTTATGAGATATGTGATACAAATAATCATCGGGAAACAGAATTATAAAATTTTTCGTTATTTGCGATTTAATATAAAAAATACGCTTACACATTTCAAGAAAAATCATTTACACAATTTCAAGTACAAATGCTTTTTATATATCAGAATTATCTCTAGTTGTGTGGTGAATAAAAATTTCATTAATTAAAAAAAATTGCGTAGTAAACATTTTTCAATTTAGAAAATTTAGAAAAAATTTAAATTAAATTTAAATTAAATTATAAAAAATATGGAAATTTTAATACATAATTTTAATACTTCTTTTTAAAAATAGCGAAATTATTTCATTGAGAATGAGAAATTAAAATTGTTTAAAAAAAAAAGAAGAGATGGAAAAAAATTTTAAATACAATGAAAATAGTAATTAGCGGCGTGTAAATTGTGATCTTTGCTCTGATACTTTTCTCTCACCCTTGTAAATATAAACGATATTTGTCTCCTGTTCAGATAATTTATAAATGACTATATATGAACAATTTGCAAGTGTAAAGTACTTTATCCCACATTATATTTCATTGAAACAGGGATCTATGGCCTAGAATAAAATTGATATTATGTAACGTTTATAAACCAGTTATTTGCAATAAAATTCATATCAATAGCATATCATTGACATCTGAGCCTTTTTGACTTTCAAATTTTTGAAGAAATTTTTCCTTTTTTGAAAATATTTTGGAAGAAAAGTCAAAAATTTACAATAGACAGCCATGCAGTCGAGTTAATTATTTTGAAGAAAAAAAATGACATTATGTTTCATTTTCTCATTGGTATTTAATTATTTTTTAAACCGACTTTTCAATTAATTAGTTTAATTCAAGTAAAATTTTTATTTATTTGTTTGAATTTAAGTGAATTTTACTATAATCCTTTTTTAAATTAAAATTTTATTGTCTGTTAACGAATAAAGCAAATCGGTGTGTTCATTATAATATTTGCATTCTCCTGTATATTTAGATAAAATGAACTTGGTAATTTGTTATATCGATCTGATTTAATCATTGCATGGAATAACATTAGCTGCGCTAATAATATAAATGTATATATAAGTATATAATTATATATATATATGTATATATATTGTCAGCGGGTCATTTACTTATGTTCCGCGTGATGTTGAATCGCACAATCATAGGAGAATGTTTTAAATACTATCAGGGGAATGTCCTCCATTATTCTTTGTGAAGGTTAATCGTGATCGATGCGATCATTTATGTATTGAATCGAAAGAATAAAACATCTTTAACAGTCACCCTTGAACCCATAAAAATCTTCTGTTAAAATGATTTTGATTTCTGAAACAGAGCAATTTATTTACTTCCATTAAATCCAATTCTTTACACATTCAGTTAATTAAAATAATTACAATGATAAATTAATTATCCAACTATTATTATTATCATCATCATCATCATCATCACAACTGTTATTAATATTTGCATATTGTTTCCTTAATGCACAATTTTTAATTCCGTAATGAAAAAAAATTTTCTTTTAATTTTTAAAATAAAAAAAAAATAAAATTATTCAAATTAAAAAAAAATGAAACGTAAATTTAGAAAATGACGCACGATTTTGTAAATTAGACAGAAGATTATTTCCTGTTCTAAAATCCAGGCAAATGTTTCGTTTGCTTTCCATTATGAAAATGGATTGAAATTATTTTGACAATGTCTGATTATCAGGGATGATGTTTTATCATTGAAAACAATTTTCTAATCATAAAGCCAATAAATAACTACTTCGATATTTCATGATCATAATATATAATCGCATTGTTCTTTATAATCCTTGAAAGTTGTAAACGTCAATTGTTGATACATGTAACATATTTCTTCAGCTCTTATGCTAAAGACGTACCTCTGTCCGTGTAAAAATAATCTTTGTCATGGAAATCGATTTTTCTAAAAAAAAAAATTTTAGTCTCATTTTTTTCTCCCCTTTAGTAATGATCAATAACAGTGATTGCATATTTATCAATATTTATAATAAAGCAATTCAATATTAAATCTAAAAAAAAAGTAAAAAAATCTTTTTAAAAAAGTGTAAGTCATCATTATTACCCTTGACAACATTTGCATGTCAAATAAAAAAAAACATTAATAAATAATTAGCTTAAAAAAATTGTTAAACAATCCTCTAACAATTTTATCGATTTAGTCATTATTTGAATGTACTAATGTGAAAACAATGTCTAGTTGAGATATAAAATAATACAACTCGTTTTATCATTAAACGTAAAATATTACAAAACACGGATCTTCGTGATAACGGAGAGCGATAAACAAATTCTTATAGAATCATTTTTTTTCTCTCTCTCTTTTTTTTCAAAAGAATTTAAAATTATATTTTGTTCATTGAATTTTAAGACGTAGCAACTACAAAATTTTTATCACTTCCTGGCGGAATTATACAAAAAAATATTCATTACATCATCAGTTTTCATTTATTGTCCAAAAAGAACCGTAATAATAATCTATTCAAGTTTTTTTTCCCTCAATACTTATGAAACCTTGATGTGATTCATAGTACTTTTAGAATGGATTTCAATATCAAATGACAAGGTTATTTATGCATAGAAAAAATTATTACCGATACATAATAAATCAATTTGATTTTGAATTGCGATAATTTTTTCAGAATAGATTTCATTTTTTGAATTAGATAGAACTTTTTTTAAAAATATTTATATTTTTTTTGGTAACAATTATCCTTAATGAATATCAAAATATTATAATTACAAAATTATGTATTAAATAAAAAATATTTACGATGAAAAACTGATTGTATGATTAAAATTATGTGGTTGAAAAAGATCATTTTCTTTGGAGTGAGAGGCTCGACTGGTGTTATTAATTTGTGAAGGTAGGTAAAACGGGTAAAACGTTCTTGAATGGCCGATAGATATAGAAGGCGGAGCTAATGGAAAAAATTAATGTCCAATGGGATATGACGATTATTTAAATATTCAAGAAATTATTAAGTAGGTGGTGCACGTCACAGTTAATTAATTATTTCTAACCGTCTTCCATCGCTTATAAAAAAAACGACCCTAACTTATAAAAAAATCACTTTGAAAAAGATCGAATCCTCAAGATCAAAACTATTTTTCAAATCAAATTCCATACAGGAAGTAAAGTAAAAAAAATATTCTTTGTCTAAATTTGCATTATTCGGTTCAAAAATTGGCTTCCGATTTTGGTTTCAAATTTCGGTAGGTACTTTATGGTTTCAGCTTTAGTCCCTACAGGTGAATGCAAATATCTAATTCTTAACCAGCATTGCTTTATTTTCTACGTCCATGTATGTAATTTTTTCATTATTCGTTTTTTTTATTTACATAATTTATTAATCTCCACTCACTGTAAAATTTAACAAAATTAATTAAATTTTTTCCCTAAGTTTCAATTTTCAAAAATTATCAATAACTACTCACGATTAAAAGATGTTACAAGAGACGAAATAATTTCTTACTGAAGACATTTTATTGAAACTTGTTTTATGACTAAAAGATAAAAAAAATTAGTCAAGTGGTTACTTGTTTATCAATCTTGTATTTTTGAGAAAAAAATTTTATTTTAACGAAAATTCAGAATTAATTACTGAATCAAATTATTGTCGTTGTGTTAACAGCAATAAATAAAATATTCGCTCCTTAATTTTAACGATAGAAAATTGTTTATAAACTAAATATTTATAGAATTAAGCCAATTTAACTGAATGAGAAAAATTAGCCGTTTTTAATTACATTCTCATTATGATTAAAAATTTCTAAATAAACTACTTTAAAACTACACTCAATAATTATAGGAATTATAAATTTTCAATTAATATCTAATTAATTTTGAATTGCATAAAAAATAGGGGGAAGCAATGAAGAAGAATAAAAATCGCTGACTAGTTTTACCTAACATTTGGTGGTGAAAAATAAAATCTTCCGTTTTCTTTTTGGAAAAGGATCACTTTCGGTGGTCCCTCTTTTGGCACTGTTGATATTGCACTGACAGTATATGAAGCTGTGATAAAGCATAATGGGGGGTCAAACACTGGATACATAATACATCCCTTTTATGAGCACCTATGAAATTGATGTCCACCTCTATTTTTTCATTAAATCTGATTAGGAAGCGCACTCTATACGCGATTATTGATCAAAACGATACATCACACTATATCCGATAAGAAATTAAGAACACAGTGCCATCCAAATGAACTTTTTAAATTTTTCCTTCTAAAAATTTCATTTACAATTTTGAAAATTTATTATATTGAATTGAATTTTTAATTCCATTGTTTGTCCTTTCTGAAAATATAATAAATCAGTTAAGGGGGTAATTTTTAAAGATTAATGATAGCAATTTTCAAATTTGTTGGATAATTATAGTACGCGAGTAATTACTATATTTATATATGTTGTTCAATTAAAACACCTGCTGTGATCCATCAACGTCATTAATTGATTCAGTTATAAAAGCGACAGGTAAATGATAACAGACACGCATTTATTTTTATTATTATGTTTTTTAGCGGTATATTAGAAAATTGTTTTCTTTTTTAATTCCTTTTTACTATTTTGTTAATTTCAATTTGAGATAAATATTTGTGATTTTTTTTTAAATTATTTTAATTTTACTATATAATTTTTTCAACGAGTGACTGTATTCTAAATTTAGTTTATTCATGTGTTGTATTTTTGTTTCCATTTATATTTTGATTTATGTTGGAAAACTATTCAATTTTTTTTATTTTATTTTTTTTATTTTTTAACAAAAGAAAAGCATTTTATTGAACTATTAATTTATGTCCTATAGCCTTGATTACTCCTTATGAAATTGCTGAATATTTATTGGCTTTAATCTAGCGTGCACGGTATTATTAAATGGCAGTTTATATCTGTATAATTATAAATCTTAATAAGGAGATCTTTTCTATCACATATATATAGTGATAAATTATTGTTAAACTGTCCTTAATAAGATATGACTATTCCCATGCATATACATTTGTAACATTGTATATATACAAATTGCATATAATTTGCATTCTTTTGTAAAACAGTTATTTCTTTATAATTGAAATTATAAATCTCATCACACGTTTATAACTAGAACTTCTTGAATTAGAAATGAATATTTTTCATTCATAGTCTCCAATTAGATAAACGAAATCGATTTTACTTTACGATTACGAATTGAAATTTTTTTTTTTTGATCTTCAAAACATTTAAAACGTTGCTATTAATAATTTTTGCGAATTTCTCATAATTGAGTTAAACAATATTTATTTACGACATTAATATTAATAGCATTAACAATAGTAATTGTTTTATTACAATTTTATTGTTATTGTGACACATAAGAAAATTTATTAAAAACTTGAGTTAATTACAGAGCGCTTAAAGTAATCATAATGTAAATGTATAATTATTATTCATTTCTAATCGTTTACGTTTTTTCTAATGTATCATATATACAGCAGGTGCTATTTCCTTTTCATAATCACAAGAAATTAATTAAAAAGTACTCTTTTTGAAATTATGAAAGAATATTTTTTTTAAGTTATTAATTACTTTTTAAAAATTAGAATTGCAAAATTAAATAATTTATTGGAAATTAATTAATTAAAATGAAAAATTTCAATTTTTTTTATCTTCAATTGTTTAATGTTTATCAAACATATTTAAATAAAAATTTGTTCTTTAAAAAGTAATTGAACAAAAATTCCTTTCTCAAATCTCTGAGAACATGTTTTTTTTCTTCTAAAATCGATTTCGTCTATGTACTTGGCTACTTTTCTTTTTTCATTACTGTAAAAAATTCTTATCACTTTATATTATTCATTTTAAAAAAAGGGGTGGGACAAGGTTAACTACAATTCTATTATAATTACGCACCTATTAGCAAGAATACTCCTCAGCATCCTACGCCTCTTGTTAATCATTCGTATTGTTAACATTGGATCGAAACTTGCAGGTCAATTTTTCAATATGCCGTTAATGAATGCATCTTATCCCCATATATTCCAGTCTCCCTTGTAAGTTTTTCCAATTTATAGTTCTCTTCCAAGGTGCCGTCAGGTGCTTCGATTAGTCTTTGCCTTCAAGCTACAAAAAAGCAAAAATTATTAATATAACATATCAAAAATTGTAATTTTTATTAATACTAATTTGTATTAATTTTTAAAAATAGTAAATTATTATTAATCTGTTTAGAAAATTATCATTGAAAGAATTAATTTAAGCTGTAATTTAATATTATTGCTCTTAATAGTATTAAAGACAGATGTTTTATCATAAAAGTATGAAAACCGATAATCAATATCTGTATTATATTTTTGCTTAGATATAATATTTCTGAAGTAAATCTCATTGGATCCATCGGTCATGGATGACTACTTATTTTCTAATTCTATCAAGAAGAAATATCTAATTTCAATGAAAAAATATTTATAAATGTGTACTTTAAATATATTAAGAGATTAGACGCGTACTGAAAAATTTTGTGTAAAAAAAAATTCAAACTAAAATAATTAAATTGACAAATTAAGTAAATAAATAATTTAAGAATCACTGAATTAATAATTTTTAAATAGTAAATTTTTACCAAAAAAAAATTTAAATTTTTTTCATAAAAATTACAAAAAAAAAAGATCAATTTCAAAAAAAAAAAACATTATTTTTAACAAAAAATGA
Organism: Leptopilina clavipes; assembly: GCA_001855655.1. NCBI lineage: Eukaryota > Metazoa > Arthropoda > Insecta > Hymenoptera > Figitidae > Leptopilina > Leptopilina clavipes. The sequence continues at coordinate 101,589 of JUFY01026033.1, read as the reverse complement.
AGTACTTTCAGGGGGAAAATTTAATTTTTTGTAAAAATTAAATTGAAGAACCCGCTGCATGAGATTTTAGTCCTTCAGGTTGACGATAGATAGACCTAGTGAACGGTGTGCAAGGAAACACATGAGAATTCAATTCATTCGCCTATATTGAATATTAGAACCAATGCCCAGACACACGAGTAGGAAGTTGTTAATTGCTTATTCTTTATAATCGCCCACTGTTTACGAATTCTGTAAATTTCTTAAAAATGTAATATAAATTTTACAAAATAAATCTAACAATTTGTTCAAATCAATGTGTGCTCCAATTGTGCTTTTACTAAAATGTTGCCATAAATAATCAAATTATTTATAACAATTGTTAACTCAAATTAGTCAGAGTTTAGATTTTTAATGATAATATAATGGCAACTATCAAAGTGACAGAGCAAAAAGTTATTCTTTGCGGTGAATACGGCGTGGGAAAGACATCAATTTTCAGGAGATTTGCCAATAATTCATTTGTTAATAACAGTGATAGAAAATCCACCCTTGGAATCGATAATATTGACAAAGAATATGTTGTTGACGATAGACGAATACGTGTAAGTTTATAATTTTCATATTTAAAAACTATTTTTCTGTGAAAACAATTTTTTAAACAAATATGGTTTTCTACTTATATTTGTACAGTAAACATTTTAATTAACAGTTAATTAAAATAATTTAAATTTTGTTTAGTTGATAATTATTTCTTTTCATTAATAAACTGAAATAAAATTAATTTTATAAATTGCAAATTAAATAAAATAATTGTTAATTTAATATCATACCTATTTTGAATTTTTTTTTAGCTGCAATTATGGGACACAGGGGGTATGGAAAGAGTGGCATCGGTTACATCCAGTTATTACAAATTTGCAGAAGCAGCTATTTTAGTATTTGCACTAGATAATTCCACCTCCTTTCATCTTCTTTCTCAACATCTTCTTGATATAGTCACCTACGCTGAAAATGCCAAAATATTTCTTTGCGGAAATAAAAGCGATCTTGAGGGAGGAAATCCACAAGTAACTGATGCTGAAATGGAACAATTTTGGTAATAAAAGTTTTATCATAGAAAAAAAAGCTTCGCTTTTATTCACTCTCGTGTATTTTCTCATTTTGATAAAGATTATTGAAATATACAACTCAATTCTAAATTCTAATTACTGTTACCTGATATATTTACAAATTAAATACAATTCAAAGCAGTGAATTATTTTATTTCTATTTCACATTTTAGAAACAAAATTTAAAACATAAGATTATAAAATTATTTCTTTTAAAAACTCTCGTTTTTTTACGAATAATTAATAAAAATGTAAAAATATAAACTATATTTAAATTTTATTGAAATAGAAAAAAATGAAGTGTTTTACCTTAAGATAAAATAATTTTTTCAGCGAGCAATGTCACAATTTAATCTCAGCAACATATAAAACGTCGTGTAAATCCGGAGTGGGTATTAATGAAATGTTCGAAGAAATTGCACAGCATCTAGTGGAAGCTAATCGATCTCGAATGGACCTTCACGACATGGATAAGGACCATTTTAAAATTTCTCACGCTGACGAGGCTACTGAACCATCTTGTTTATGTTAAGCTGATATTTTTTTTTCTTTTGGCTATAGCTTCTTTGCTCAAAATGCTTTACGAAGACCGAAAACACAAAAAAAAGGTGCAGTGCTAAAATAATAATAATAATAATAATAATAAACTTTAACTCAATTCAAAATGAAACTCTTTAAACAAATTACAACACAGATCTTTTTCTGAAAAAGTATATGAGAATATAAGACGTGAGTGTCCGGTTAATAGATGCTTCGCCGGTTCAAATAAAAAATTCCATTCAATCGGTTGTGCTGAATCTTATTTCGATATAAATGAATTTTTGTTTTAAATTATACGTTTTATAAATCTCATTTCTCAGGTGCATTTAGTGCTGGGTCCATTTTATTGTCTTCAGATCAATGCCGTCCTCGATCATCTCCCACAATGGGCTGGAAGAACAAAAAATGAATTGCTTTTTCATTGTACATATCACGTATATAGTATTTTTTAAAGTTAAACGCAATTTTCAATGATAGAAAATTTTAACTTGAGGAGCTAAATGGAATTGATAATTTCGCTAAAAATGTGTGCTTGATTGTAGTTTCATACAACTAATAAGAATAATTTGTAATCGAATAAACAAACAAAATTGAGATTTTTTTGAGAACAATAAATGTTTTATAATACTAAAATTTGTAAACCTCATTGCTCTTAAGCGTTTCACTTGATATATCGTTCTTTCTGCTGTGTAATCAATTTCCTCCATGGTTGTGAATCTTCCAATTCCAAATCTATATGCAAAAAAAATAAAATTGATTTTTTTTTCAGTTTTTCTTATTCCTGTTTCAATTATGATTTTTTTGAAGTGAATGAGAACCTTATACTGGAATGGGCAAGATCTTCTGATGCTCCTATTGCTCGAAGAACGTAACTAGGCTCCAAACTTGCACTCGTACAAGCTGATCCACTACTTAAGGCAACATCTTTTAAAGCCATTAGTAAGGATTCTCCTTCGACACAAGCAAAGGAGAGATTAACGCATCCTGGATACCATGCAATGGGATCTCCATTTCGTATCACATGAGTCAAATTTGAGGTAATTGTGTCAATAAGTCGATTTGCAAGACTCGTTATATATTTATGATCATACTAAACAGAAAATTAATTTTATCGTTTGAATAAAATAATGAAATTCATTTTTTTTACCTCCATTTCATTTTGTGAAAGCTCGCAAGCAGCTCCTAAACCAACTGCCAAAGGCGCTGGAACCGTACCACTTCTCATTCCTCTCTCTTGTCCTCCACCACTTTGAAGTGGTTCAACACGTACTCTGGGTCTTCTTCTCACGTATAAAGCTCCTACTCCTATTTTTCCCGTAGTATTAATTATTAAAAAAAATTTCAAGACAAATTAAACTATTTTTCAATTCTAAATATTCGGGATAATACCTTTTGGTCCATAAACTTTGTGACCACTTATAGATAACAGATCAATATTCATTTCATTAACGTCAATTGGTATTTTTCCGATCGCTTGAGCAGCGTCTGTGTGAAAGAATACTTTGTTCTTTCTGTAAAATAACATTTAGAGTTGTCAACTCCTCGGATTTTGCAATTATTTCTTTTTTAGTTCATGGAAAAATGAATTTGACTATTCCAGATTTTTCAGTACCATAATAAATTCTAATTGCAATTACTCACCTGCAAATAGCGCCTATTTCGGCAATAGGTTGTTGAACGCCAATTTCATTATTGACAGTCATAATTGAAACCAATGATGTATTCGAAGTGATAGATTTTTCCAGTTCCTCCAATTCAATAAGACCATTTGATTTTACTGGTAAATAAGTTACTTCAAAACCTTCACCTTGTAAAGCCCTGCACGAATCTAAAACGCATTTGTGTTCCTGAAAATAAAGGTAATATTATTTTTAAAAAAATTGTCTGGGAAAAAAACGGCAATTAACAGATTTAATTAATTTCTTACCGTTTGAGTTGTTATAATGTGCTTCTTTTTAGATTTATAAAATCTAGCAACTCCTTTGACTGATATATTGTTGCATTCAGTAGCTCCTGATGTGAAAATTATTTCCTTTTTGTCAGCGCCAATTAAATCAGCAATTTGCTAAAACAAAAAATTAATAATTAAAATTTGATTGTATTATCAGGACGATAGTTAGTAAAAAATTTTCAATACTAACTTTACGTGCATGTTCAACTGCAGATTCCGTTTCCCAACCATACATATGTGTTCTTGAATGAGGATTACCGTGAAAATTAACCATAAACGGCATCATTTTATCTAGTACACGTGGATCCTATTAATAAACACTTTTAATATATTCAATCTAATAAAATAAAATACAATGTTCATTAAAAAATCAATTATTAATACCATTGGAGTTGTGGCTTGAGCGTCCAAATACAGTGCTCGACCTTCTGAAGGACCTTTTTTATACTCCTCTGTAATTGGAGCTGTAAATAATAGGTGATAAAGTAATTTCAAATGTATCAAACAAAAGATGTAAACAATTCACTTTTCAAGTGTAAGAAATGTACAAACATATATAATACAGAGTTGTACAACTCGATTGCTTTAAAAAATAATCTCAATATACAAACGAAATTTAATGTCATCAATGAAAATAGTAATTAACGTAATAATCACATGATATTTAGTAATATAATCCAGAAAAATATATGTATATTTTCTTACATTTGTATTCTGAAGTATCTTGTCGTTGTCGTTCGTTTGTATGAATAAGCCGACATTCTTTGATGTGACGAAATGTCAAAACTAAAGCCCTTGTAGGGCGAAACATGTTGCTCTTCTTTAGACTTTTCCGCAGTAGAAAATTATAAAATTGTCAAAAAATAAATAAGAAACTAAATTCACAAATTCAGGACACAAGTGCTTGCCGACAGCATGTCGTTCATAACCTATCTTTTTATCGTCTTCGATTCAGTGCTACCAATCCAAACTAAAAAATATAGAAAAGTTTTACTTTATTTTTTTTTGCGTTTGGCGTTAAGCAATGAGTGTAACAAGGATAGAAGTATATTTGATAACGCAGTTGCTGCAGAGCTGTGACTGTACCTTTAGAATTTTCTTCAATTTTCTTCAACTCAACCCTGATTTAACCCGTTATCCCGGCCATTTAAAAGATAATTTAAATCACAAACAAAAATATAACCTAAAACTTCTTCCATGTGGAAAATTTCGCCATAAAATTAGATTATTTAAAAATATAAACGTAATGTAATCGAATGATAATCGGAGAGGAAAATTATCAAAATGTCTGCAAAAAGATTGACACGTATAATAGAACTGGCAAACGCTAAAAACATTAATGACAGAAGAGTAAGTTAAACATTATTACTACTCAATATATTAGATATATTTTTCAATAATAAGTTTTTGAAATTCAACAATCAAATATTAATCATACCAGTTCAGTCTTTATTGTTAATGTGACAATCGGTCATTTTTATTTTTAGGCAGCAGCGATACAGTTGTCCGATCTTTTTGAGAATAAAGGAGTTTTGTTACAAATTACACAAAACAGTGTAAACAATGAAGAAGACACTATTTCGTGGAATAATATTTTATGTGCAGTACATAACATAGTAACCCAGGTAATTAATTACTGTTATTTCTATTAATTATTAATTTTATAACAATTATCGTATGTTCTCTTTTTTTTAGTTAAAAGAATCATCATCGCTAAGCGATAAAAAAAGAGCGATGGATCTTTTCTTGCAAACTGTAAAGTTTTCCAATAATACTTTACACACGGCTAACATAATATCATACATCTTGGAAATATTAAATAACTCTAATTATCTTTTTGCTCAAACAACTTATATTTCTGCTTTGACTATGTACATACTCCCTGTTCCTAAATATCGAAATAACATAACTCAACAGCAATGGGAAGAAGTATTAAAACTTATTGAAAATTGTTATGAAAATGAATATTATCAGGTGAAAAAGGACAAAGTTTTAGAAGCAATTCAATTGATAGTAAAATATGGATGTTCAATGTCAACATTGACATTGACATTAAAAATGAGACAATTAATACCGTTTTTGGGTAAATATATTTTGCTACTAGAGAAATTATTATTTTTCTATTAATTACATTGTATTTTTTTCTTATCGTGCATTTGAATCATTTTTACAGGTAAAATTTTTGACGACATGAAAGCAGATGAAACGATTATTCTTTCTGGCTTGAAATTAGCAATTTCAATTTGTCAAGAATTAGCTGTTGAAAGACGTGAAACGTTGTGTAAACTCGGTGAGACTATAATACCAAAATGTATGAATTTCAAGCACGATGAGAAATATGAATTGTTTCTTATATTTGTTCAAATTCATCATCCACTCGGAGTGACAATGGACAATGAAATTTCTTGTGTTATTGATGCCGCTATTTGGAAAACGATATTGCGAAATATGTGTACCATGATTTTACAAAACAGTAAAACTCAAATTCTTTCTAATAGTTGCATCGATCTTGGATGTGAAGGTATAGTATAATTTTTAATTTAAAAGTACCTGAATTTTTACTATTTTTGTTTAAAATTCTTAATTATTTAAAGTAAATAATAAAAATGAAATAAATGGTACCATCAGTTTTCAGACAAATAATAGAAGATCCCGCTGCAGCGGAAGAAATTCTTAGTCAGATCGAGACTCAAAGTACTGAGAATCCAAAGAGGAGACGCGTTTCCAATGAAAATGGATTGTTGATTAACATGATCAGTGGTTGTTCGCCTGAACGTGCCTTACCAATGTTAAAAATCTTTGCCAAACTTTTTAAAAAATATCCCACTACTCTTAAACAACATGAATTCACACAGTTTGTACAAACAGTGTCTTCCTTGCTAATGCAATCGAGTAACTTTCCAAAAATAATTGCAACTTTATACGAACTTGGAATTGCACTCGTGGATGTTGAAAAAAATTTTGATTCCCAAGAAACATTGAATAAAAACAAGTTTTTATGGAGCGAAATTTTGGACACAGTCACAAGGTATGTATAAAGAAAATTCATAAATATTAATTATTTTAGAATATAAATTTAGTATTTCAAAAAATGCAATTGATTTAATTTAATTATTCATTTTACTTTACGCAAAATGAATTTTTTTTAGCTATTTGTCGATAAAAAACAATCAAGAGGCAGGTCATCAATTTTTACAGTACTTGATTGAAAATGGCAGATTCGTTAATTTGAATTCTTTGCTGAATATGTACGTTACAAAAACAATGGAATGGTCCCTGTTTAGTCTTCAAACTTTATTCACAATATGCAGTCACACAATATTACCAGAAGAACTTATTGAATTTAGTTCAAATTTAAATTCAGAAAAAACTTATATGACTCCATTTGAAACACAAATTTTAGAATGGGTGTCAAATATTCCATGGAAGAGGCTCAGAACTTTGGATTCGGTAAAAATCATATCCGAATTATTAATCGGTTTGATGTTAAAATCATGGCACAGAAATTCGACAATTTCCAAGGAAAATTTGTTCCGGAACGAATCTTTATATAAAGTGAATAATCTCACACTTGTGGAAAAATGTTATTTAGCTACAAAATTTTGTGTAAATATTTTTGATGAAACGGAGAATCAATTGAAAAACAAGAATATCGAACAAATTAAACATTTTCATAACAGAGAACAATTAAATGGTTTCTATTCGCATTTGGAAAATATTCTCAAAACAACAGATAAGGGCGAATCAGTAAGAGTAATTATTGTGAAATGTTCCCTGATTGCGAGAATAATTACTGATTTGATTAAAATAGACATTTTTCAAAATAACTTCAACGATTTTCCGCTATTGCCTCTATTTCAAGAAAATTTCGAGAAAATCTTTAAATTCTTAGCCGACACGGATTTAACTACTCTTGGACATAAAAATACTTTACATTTGATGAAAGTCCTGCGAATTCTTTTTCAAGCAACGACAAATTGTTCAATTAATCAAATTATTATCGATTCAACTGTTGGGAATGTGAAAGCACTTCAGAATTTATATTCATTGTTAAAATCCTGTGAAAGTATTAATACTGCAAAATCGCAGGAATTGACGCTAAATATCGATATGGATTTCATGGACAAGGACAAACTAATGAAACAAGCTGAAATTGAGAATGAGAGAAATAGTATCGCTAAAACATTAATTTTATACTGTTGCATAGCAATCGACAACGGATTAATTGATATTCAGGAAAATTTGTTGCACAGTTTATTAAATACCGAGGGTTACGATTTTAACTCTTCAAATGATATTCAAATGATTTTAAATATTTTGGAAATAATAAGTAACAGTGACTCATCAATACACACCCTCGTATCAGTTGAAATTGTCACAAATTTATTGGAAGAATTATTTCAATATTTATACAAGGATCAAGAAATGTCTCTTAAATTATTAATCTGGTTGCCAAAATTCTTTAAAATTGCTATCAAATTCGAGCAGAATGTTTTAAATATTTTAAAAATTCTCAAAAAATTTAATGATCTTCTACAGAACAAAGTTAGAGAATCAAAAAAAATTTACGGTCCTTTAATGCATATTGAATTTTTAAAATGTCTCAAGCAAATGATTTTAATTGACGGTTCGTTGAAATTTCTAAAACAAAATGAATCAGTAATTGAATATTTATTTGAGTATATTAACAGTTCTTTCTATGTGGTACGTCTGGAAGCGGCACGATGCGTATTTCAATTATTTTCATCAATCGAAATTGATTATCAATGTAAAATGTACTTTTTCGAAAAATTGAAATTATTGCTAAACGATGCATTTCTCGTTAAAGGAGCACTAAAAGGTTCGGAAAAAACCGATGAATTAATGACTCGAGGAACAAGTATGTTGTACATTATTTCAGCCATTATTTACGGATGTAATTTCTTCAAATTGCCAGCCCTCTTTCTTCTCATTCATTTTTCGGCGTTAAAAAGTGTGGATGCGAAAAATGTTCGAAAAATATTGAAAATTGTAGCTGAAGAAAAAAATACAAGAAAACTTGAAGAAAAGGAAACGATAGTCGAGAGAAATTTGAACTATTTACTCATTAGTTGGTGGAATGTACAAAAATCGTTTGATAATTTTCCCTTTGATGTGACTTATTGTTCCAGTGAGGATAATTTCTACAATACTTTCATGCACATGCTACTTCCGGTATTGATACAAACTGGAAATATCGATCAAGCATTAATTCTCTGTGAGCAACAGGAATTTAATTTCGAAAGAGAATTTGAGCGATCATTTTCAAAAGTTATTGCCTGGCTATTAACAAAAATGATCAAAAATCCTGATAATTGGTCAAAAAATATTCTTCGAAATTTAGAATCAAATCAAAAGGAATTTCGCTCAGTGAGAAGATTTATTGATCTACTTCATGAAAATTTGGATCAAATAATTATTGTTCTTTTTAAAGAATTGCATGATGAAACATATTTTTTCAATTTGTCGGGATTAAGTGTAAATTTTCCTGAAACGAATTTCACCCATTTGGTTGTTGATGACATCGACAAATGTTTATTATACATGGAAAATAATTTTTTCCTCTCGGGTAAATTATTGCATTATTTGGGAATAGAACGACGTGATGTTTTACAAAAAGTTCTACTTCAATTGACAAAAAATATTTATGATACATCCGAAGAGTTTAAATTGAAAGCACTTCATCAATTTTTCTTCTTTTGTGATACAATTGCAAGGGAAATAAATAATAGCCAATTCGATGAAATTGTGCCCTTTGTGATACGTGACATTTGTTCTACATTGCTTTATCAAATCGATGATGGCATTCAAATAGAAGTTATCTGCAGGTATTTTTACAAATTTCTCGAAATTATTTTACCCGAACGTTCTGTGACTTTTAAGGAGATTTTTATTCCTTGCGTGAAAGTTTTAACGAAATGTATTTTAAAAAATGAAAAATCTTCAGCTCTCTCAGTACTCGAATTTATTATCGTGAAACAAAAAAATTCCTTTGTCGATGTTATTGCAAATTTGGAATTTTTCCCCAATTCGCCAGCTTTCGAGGAAATGAGGAAAGTACACAAAAATTTGAGATACAATACAATTGAGACTCAATCATTAGAAACGGAAATTGTTCATTTTTTGAATAAAAATTCCACAGATACGGAAAGTTTGATACGTTTACGTAATCAATTGTCAACGAGACGCGAAGAATTGAAGGGACATTATAAAAAATTGGAAACACTTCGCGGTTTTGCGGAAGATTGCGCCTCAAGTTTTTTGCATCGATTGATACATAAATTGACAAAATTGATGGAATCACCACAACTGGAAATATCACAAGAGGCGGCAAAATGCTTAGGATTCTTGGGTCCGGGCAATTTGTCAACGATGATTTTACTTCCTGAGCAAATCCAAAGAATTGAGAATACTAATCGTCTGGAAATGTTGACGTACAAAATATTAATTCTTCTGTCGGATTTAATAAACGACAGAAATATTGAAATACGTGAGGCAAGCGCGAATGCATTGTACGCTGTTCTTTCGTCATATTGGGGTCGTATTTTAATAAAGGAGAATTATTTAAAAGATTTCGAGGGCGTTATGAATAGTAATGAATTACAAAATTTGTTACATTACATTCGACCATTTATAACGAAATCAAATGTCACTGATTCGAGGGAAGTTGTACTTTTAGAAATATGTTCCGATTTGAAAGAAAATTCATGGATTGAAACTGCAAGCGATGTCTATGGAAATTGGATAAAAAATTTTTCCTGCACAATTGCTAATTGTTATCGAAATTTTTTCATGCAGAGTATTATTCCAATTTTCAAATTAAGTGTTCAATTCTGCGAGAAAGTGCTTCCATTAATGGTGAACTCATTATTTGATGATTCAAAATTAATTGATGAAACGTGCGCATTTATTAATCAATTTTTCCATTATAATTTTCCCCTTGGTGATGAGGAAAATTCACTGACATCGAAATCCAATAAAGGAGAAAATCCAGATTGTAGTTATGAATCAGTTCATTGTATGTTGAATATTGTGAATTTCATTTGGATTCAATCGGACAGAATTGTAAATTTGGATTTTGATTATCTATCAATTGCCAAGGGGGCACAATTTTGTTCGGCTTATTTTACATCCGTATTGTATGCAGAACTTTGGTGTGATTCATTTTTAAATGGAAATCGTTATATAGGCACGGGTACATTAATTGATTATATTATCGAGAAAGATCCAGTGCGTGGAAAAATTCTTCAAGACATTATTCGTGAAGCTAATGTTAGAATTGGTGATCCAGATGCAATTCATGGATGTGGTTCGATGCATTTACTTAATTCTGCATCGCGAATACGACATTATGTTGATTTAAAGCAATGGGATAAGGCAATACTCATGCAGGATATTGAACTTTCTTGTGGAATTGATTCAACAAAGAGTGAGTGAATTAAAAAATAATATTCAGTTATCTTAAAATTTTTAATTTGAAAATTTTTCTAATGGAATTTTTTTTAGATATGCTGCATATTTTGCAACAGACTGGCTTGTATTTTCTATTAAATCAATTTGCATCGAGTATTAATGAGGATAAAGTAAACAAGCAGAATAATGATTATAAATATGAATGCGCCTGGAGACTTGGCGATTGGAATTTATTGGAGCAGAGAACTTGTTCACAAACTAATGTCAATTCTTTAATTGAAGAGAAAAATCAAAGTTACAGTCAATATCATTATGAAGCTCTTAAATGCCTAAGTGACAATGACAAAATGGGCGTCAAGCAAGCCATTGATAATGCTCGTTGTTGTGTGATAAAATGTCTCCGCAATATTAGTCTTGGTAAAAAAAAATTATTATTATTATATTATTTATCGTAATAAACAAAAAATTTATAATTGCAATAGGAAAATTGAAATATAATGGAAAAATTTAATTTGAAAAATTGCTGAATTTAATGATTTCAGAGAAAAATTGATGTTGATATTATTTGCAGAAAGTACGAAAGCCGTGTATCCGATGTTAACTCAACTGCAAATGTTGCGGGAAATTGAAGAGTGGAACTACACGAATTCGAGTGATTATAAAGAACGTGTTGAGGAATGGCAACATTATGAGTACATAAAAAATAATGATTTTGAATTCGTCGAGCCCTTGATTTCACAAAGAATTGCTATTTGTAAAATTATGCAGTCTCACATGATGGACGATAGTTTAAAACAAGTTCTAATTGACACGCACTTAGATTTAGTTCATTATGCAGAACAAAGAGGACATTTTAGAATAGCCACTCGAACTTTAGGTGTGAAATATATTTTTCTATTAATAGAGATATTAATATAAAATTATAAATTCTAATAGAATTAATTATTATAATAAAATTGATTACAATAAGATTATTATAATTTTAATCAATTTTAAGATTAAAATAATTTCTAATAATTATTTTTACAGATTCTTTAGTTAAACAGAACAATTTGTCTCAGGAGATAAAAAATAAGTTACGTTGCACTGAAGCACACTTGGCCTGGAGTCAAGATAATCAACGAATAGCACAATTTCTTCTCAGACTTTTAATGAATGATGCCTCGGTTTTACCGAGTCTTCGAGCTCAAGCTTTATGCATGTTTGGAAATTGGATTGGAAAAACAGAATCAGGAAATCCGCAAGTAAGTTTGAAATTGAAAATAAATTCGAAATTTTTTATATTATTTTTTGATAATTTATATTTTTTTCTGATTAAAATTTCTCTTATTTCCTTTTTATATAATTTGAATTTTTTGCTTGATTTTCAATTATAATTTTTATAAATTAATTTTATAAATTAATTTTATAAATTAATTTTATTGTAATAATAAATTCTTTTTTGTTTAATTTTTTATGAATTATTTAATTTGCAGATTATTATAAAACAATATTATCAAGAATCGATAAATACATTCTTGTCGATTGACGAGCCAACATCGCAGGATTTAATTAATTTATATGAAACTCAAGCCGCACTGGCTAGATTTGCTGATATGCAATATCGACAAATAACTGAGTACATCAAATCACCGCAATTTAAAACTCTAAAATCATTAGCGGAACTTTCCAGTAGTATGCCAGCCAAAATTGATTCCAAAGATAATGAATTGAGAAGAGCAATAACAATCTATCAAAAGCAGAGCAAAAATGATGCAGCGGAACTCGAGAGTTTTGAAAATGATAAAAATACGTATCTCTCACTCGCATTGGAGTAAGTGTAAATAAAATTTTAAAATATATTTTTAAATCAAAAGCATTTATTAAAGAATTTTGTTTTTTTCAGATACTATTTAAAAACATTAGAGCAAAGTAGTGATCATGATTTTTTAATATTTCGCGTTGTATCACTTTGGCTGGACAATATGCAGCACGCAATTTTTAATTCAATTTTATCCAAGTATCTTTCGAGAATTGCGTCTTATAAATTCGTTCCTCTGATACCGCAATTGGCGCCGCATATGAATATCGTGAATGATCAATTTACATCGAAAATTAATGAAATCGTGAGAAAATGCGCTATGGAACATCCACATCACACATTACCTGTACTATTGGCTTTGAAAAATTTAATGACGGATTCGAATTTTGGAAAATTGCAAGCACCCGGAGAAAATGTGCCAATGGCCAGAGTGAAGGCTGCTACAAAATTGATTGATCAATTATTAAAAACTAAAATTCATCCAATTATTGAAGAAATGTCACAACTTTCATATTCACTCGTGCAACTTGCGTATCTCCAAGTTGAAAAGAGACGTTGTAAGTTGATTTTTTTTGTTTTTCATAATCTCTATTAAATTAATTTCATAAAATTAAGTTTTGTGTGATTTGTTAAATAAGTTATTAATTAATTGAAACTTACAATGAAATTGAAAACATCTTTTTAAGAAACTGAATTTTTTCAGCAAATTCAACGCACTTAATACCACCCAATCAAGCGATATGTAAAATAAAAAATTTGAATAATATCTCTATACCAACAATAACTCTAAGTGTTCGGCAAAATGGAAATTATGAAAATATTGTCGGTATTCAGAAGTACAAAAACACTTTTGTCATAGTTGGTGGAATAAATGCACCAAAGAAAGTTGAATGCATTGGAACTGATGGTATTACAAGAAAACAATTGGTCAAGGTAAATATTTCATTTTTCTAATTTTTCAAATCGCACTCGTAATTCTAATTTTTAGAAAAGTAAAAAACTATAACAAATTATTACTGAATTTTATAATTGAAAATATTGAAAGGTTTTGAAAAAAGAAAAATTATCGAAATTGAGAAAACTGAGTTACGTTAAAATATATGATCAATAATTTTGTTATTAATAATTTGATTTCATAATTATTTTTTTAGGGACAAGATGATATGAGACAGGATGCTGTGATGCAACAAGTTTTTACAGTCATTAATTCATTATTGAACGCGAATAAAGAAACTAAAGAAAGAAAGTTAAATATTAGAACCTATAAAGTAAGTTTTAAAAAAATGTTTCTAATTCTATTTTTAAAGATATTGATTTTCATTATTTTAAACTTTTTTTGTTAATTAAAATTTTCTGTTTTTTCATTCTTTTTTTATTTATTTCCAGGTTGTACCACTTACACAACGTTCCGGTGTTTTGGAATGGTGCGAAAATACAACGCCAATATCGACGATTCTTATCGGTGCGGATCGGGCCTCGGGAATTCATAAAAAATATTATCCACAAGATCCTACGGGATTAATATGCCGCAAAAAAATGGAGGTAATTCCAAAAAAATACATAGTATTATTTTTATCATTAAATGTGTTTCACATTTTTATTAAATGTACAAATTTCATTTCATAAATTGTATTTTCCGTTCGTTAGGATGTGTCCTGTGATTCGAATGAAATGAAACTGAAATCATATCTTGAGTGTTGCAAACACTTGCATCCAGCATTTCATCATTTCTTCACCGAGATGTATCCATCATCAGAAGTTTGGTTTGAAAGAAGATTGACTTACACTCGAAGGTAAATTAATTCATATTTTTCTCACAATGAATTATTTTTCAATTATAAAAGCTTGTTTAAAAAATACTTTTGAACGAAATTGAAATTTTTCTTTCTTTTTCTTCAGTATTGCTACAAATTCAATTGTTGGCTACATTCTAAGCGTTGGAGATCGACATTTACAAAATATATTGATTGATCACACAACAGCAGAAGTAATACACATCGATTTCGGTGAGAAAAAAGTATTTTGAGAATTTTTTTTAAATGAACAATATTTACATTCAATGTGGTAATTTATTTTCCTTTTTAAAAATTAAGTTAATTTTATTTTTCTCTTGTAAATTTATTAAAAACAATGTAAACTTAATTAGGGAAAAATGTAAAGTATTTTAATTACAAAAATATGTAAAATGTTGTTATTTACTGTTGTTGTATTTTTTTTTTTTGTAGGCATTGCTTTTGAGCAAGGGAAACTTTTGTCAACACCGGAAACAGTTCCATTTCGACTCACGCGTGATATTGAGGTCCCGATGGGTATATCAGGTGTTGAAGGTGTTATGAGACGTTGCTGTGAGAAAACATTAAAATTACTCCAAGAACAAAGAGAAATAATCGTAACATTACTTCAAGTTTTGCTTTACGATCCTCTATTTATATGGTCAATAAGTTCAACTAAAGCCTACAAATTTCAAAACTGCAGTACAATTGAATCTTCAAGTAGTGACACTGGTAAGAAATTTATTTTTTTTACAACAATTGTGTTATATAATTTTTAGTTTCGTTATTTTCTTTTTTTTTTTTTTTTGCTTGAAAAAGTATATTTCGTTAAATTTTTTCATACCTTCAGGTGCTTTGGAAATAAACAAATTTGCAAATAGAGCTTTACTCAAGGTACAACAAAAGCTGCAGGGAATAGAAGAGGGTGTTACTTTAAGCGTCGAGGGACAAGTTGAAAGATTAATTCAACAGGCTCGTGATCCTAGTAATTTGTGTCTACTATTTCACGGATGGCAAGCTTACTTGTAATTTTAAAAAATACCGATAAAAGAAGAATTGTAAGTACCGATGTTTATTTTAAAATCTTCACGTTTCAATCAAAACCCATCTTTTAATGTATGTATCAAATTTCATATATTTTTTTCTACGTGTAAAATAATATTACTAATATTTCTAATATATATTAGAAATTAAGACTAAATGCTCTCCTATTTTAAGATTTAAAGTAATAGGGTATAGAAATAAGACTTTGTAAATATTTATTCTCAAATACTGTGATTTAATTCAATACTCGTTTTACATATACAATATATTTAGTTGTTTACCTTATTTTCAGTGTTTAAAAATTTTTAATTATAGTGAAATTCCAAATATTCTTTTTATCAAATGTTTTATATTCAAGGTTTAAAAATTATATTCATATATATTTTTAGTTCAAAATTGTTTTGTATTAAATTTATAAAGATCATGGAGTGTAAATTCCAATGTATGAACGGCATACTGAACAATAATGATGTACAGTTTGATGAGAATTCACGAAATATGGAATTACGCAACAGCAACTGGAATTTAGAAGTAATTTTAATTATTTTCTAATTCTTTGAAATTGTGAGAGAATACTTAAAGTAATTTTTTTTAATGTAAAAAATATATTATCTAACTCACCCACTTAAAAAAAGAATGATCGCTATAATATGTGCAAGCATTGAACGATTAATTTGAACAATTGTGAGAGTATAAGTTGCACATCTTGGACAAATTGCTAATGTTGGCTGTGAAGATAAAAATCGACCACTGCTTGCTACAAAAATTGTTCAGGTATAATTTTTTAAATGCTTACGATGATAATTTAGTAACAGGTGGATTTAGTAAAAGTTTTAAAATGTTTACAGGTTGTGGAAATCAAGTTGTCCATTGATAAGGAGTCCATGAAAATTCCTTGAGATTGAGCATAACTAGGAGGTGGTGTGTAAACTTCAAATGAAGATTGACTATCGAACGGAAGAAATGAGAATTGAACATTATTTCGATTTGGTCTGATAAAAATTGATGAATAAGACGGCGGAGCTTCTCCAGAGTAAGGTTGATCAATCTGTTATAATTATATTATTTAATTATCCGCATTTTTTCTGTTTTGCAAAATTTAAACTTTTTACCTCATCTAATTCGGACGTATTGCAACATTTGCTTATCCATGATCTGTTTGAAGATCTATAAGCTAAATTTCGCGTAGGAATGAATTCTTCAGGCGGAGCTAAATTCATAATTTCCGGTCTAACTCTTTCAATTGTTTCTGCATTTTGATTTTCTATTATAAGTTTTTAATATATATTATTATTCACTATTATTCAACTAATGATGACAATGCACAGAACATTCTAAGACTATTTATTTTTATTAATTTGTAAAAAAAGAATTTAAAAAATATTTGCATTTTAACTACTTAGAATTCATTGAGTTTACTAACCAATTTCAGAATTGGAAAAATTTGCACCATCGTTTAATTTCTTCGAATGATTAAACGATTCTGAAGAACTCATAATCTAAAAGTATTTGCCATTACAATCATTAATAAAATTTATCAATAATGCATTTAATTTTAACATATTTAAAAATTTCTCAGTAAAAATTCAAAATTTTGACACATGTTTCGTAAAAATTATTATTATGTCAAAAAAATCTGCATTTGCTAACCTTCAGATTGAACAATTATTTTTACATTAATTAATAATTCAAGATTAACAATATTTAAATAGACTAATCATTTATTTGTAAAAATTATTAGAAAATTAGAAAATTATAATTGTAGAAAAATCGTTTTTCATTTTCTTAAAAAAAGAAATAAAAATTGTTTAGTGAAAGTCATTGAAAAACATAATTTAGTCATGCCATATTAAACAGAAATCATGATAATATTATTAAAATAATTGTCATTTCCTTTAAATAGAGTAAGAAAGTAGTATTTTGTTTTGGTCCAGAGAATTTGAACAAAACAAAATAGTTGACATTTAACGCATTTAATGTCTTATTTGCTGGAAAATAAATTTCTCTACTTTCCATGAATTTTTCACGCCTCGAGAGAACATCTTCAGTGTGTGTTAATACGGAAATATTATTCAACAGACCGTGAAAATATGACGGTCCGATTCTTATATTAAAGACGTGTAAAAATTTCTATGGGATTTAGTTTTCCTTAAGACTTTAAAGCGGAATGTTTCCGTAATATATTCTTTTGACAACAAAAAATTTTATAATTACTTTTCATTTGAAAAGAAATAATGTTAAATAACGGAATTATTTTTATTTTATATTTTATTTCTTATTCAACAGCAGGAAATGGAGAATTTAATGTTCGACATGGTCAGAGACGAAATCAAGACAGAATGTTGGATAGAAAATGGTTTTGGTCATCTAATGAGAGAAATAACTTGAATTCATCGGATGGAAGATTGCAGAGAACAAATAATAATCAAAATTTAAAAAGAAATTCCCTGAGAGATCAAAGACGTATGTAACGAATTTTAATTTTCCATCAGAAATTGAAATTGAAACAGAATTCTTAAAAATATTGGTAAAGAAAATAAGCAACTTTTCTAGAAAATTTTATCAATTCTTTTTTTACAGTTCTTCCATTATTTACTGTCGTGAGATTTGATAATAGTCTCTGTATGGGAAACTCTGGCGAAAATGGAACTTGTATTTCACCTGCAGAATGCGTTCAAAGAAGAGGTGTTAGCAATGGAATTTGCGCCAATGGATATGGAGTTTGTTGCTTCGGTAAAACAGTAATTTTATTTTCTATTTCTTTTAATTCAAAAAGTATTTATTAAAATTTCTAAAAAAAAAGTAGGAAATTTCAATTATTTTCTCTAGAATGATGATAATATTAAGATTGTTTGCCATTTTTATTAATTAAAAATAAGTAATAAAAATTACAATCTGTTATTTTGTATAAATAGAAAAAATTTGTGAAAAATTTTCAGTAACTGTGAATTGTGGACAAACAACAATAGATAACAACACTTATTTTGTCAACACCAATTATCCTGCAGCATTCGATGGAACTGAGTCTTGTCAATTAACTGTTATTAAATCACATCCAGATATTTGTCAATTTAGGTAAACGTACAAGTTTTTTTTATTTAATTAATTAATTATTCTTTTATCTTCAAAATGCAATTATTTCTTTTAGATTGGATTTTGAACAATTCAATATTCGTGGTCCAGAGACGCTGAATAATCTTTGCACTTATGATCAATTTATTGTTTCTGGTGGTAATCCTGTTCCTCCAATTTGTGGAAACAACAATGGCAATCACAGTAAATTAGAAAAATTTTTAATTGTTATTGTTTCATTAAATTACAAAAAAATTTTATTTTTATTGTTTCATTAAATTACAAAAATTTAATGTTTCTTTTCCGTCATAATTAGTGTATGTGGATGTTGGAACCGGACAAACAAATCCAGTAACACTTTCCTTCGTCACAAGTGGAACTGGATTTGAACGTTCATGGAAAGTGCGAATTTCGCAAATCCCTTGTAGTACAATTTACAAAGCCGAAGAGGGATGTTTACAATACTATACTGGAGTTTCAGGACAAATAAAATCTTTTAATTATGATCCAGTAAATGGATTGCAATTATCAAATCAAGATTACAGTATTTGCATTCGTATGGAGAGAAACTTTTGTGGTATTCAATATATGACTTGTTCTGAAGGACGTAAGCTAATTTTCATTTAATTACAAAATTCTTTGAATATTTAGGGAAAAATATATTTTTAATTAAAATCTAATTTGAATAATTAAAAATTTTTTTCCATTAGAACATTTCTAATAATTGTAGTTATTTTTAAATTATAATTTGTGTATTAGAAATTTGTAAATATCTAATTTATAATAATATAATTATTATTATTACTATGATAATTATTTAATGTAATATTTGAATTATTGTTAAAATAGTGCAAGTAACATCAGGATTAATACCAAATTCACCACAAGGGTTGAGAAGTAATACATTTTCATTAACGGGGAATACAGTAAGTGGACAGCCAGTGGCAACAATTGGACAAAATTGTCAGACAGATTGGTTAATGATACCATGTGCAATGAGTTCAGGAAGATTGCCAACTACAAGTTTAACTTGTATCGATAGAATTTGCGGCGGGTCTTTCAATACCGAACCAATAATGAATTCTTCGACTGTTATCAGTAAGTTTTTTAAATTATTTATACCTTAAAAAGTAAGCAACTTTAATGTCAATTAATCAATTTTATGATTCATCAATTTCTTAATATCTGTAAAAAAATAAATTCGTAATCAATTCTGATCAATGAATTACAGGTACAGTAAAACCATTTCGATTAGTTTTCCACACGGATGGAATAGAAGCTCCAAATGATATTGGTAACAGAGGTTTCTGTCTGAATTATGTACAACAACCATGCACAATGAAGTTATGATCAATTTGCGGTAAGTAAATTTTAATTCTTATCTTCTAATTGACAGAAAGAAAAAAAATATCCCTAAATTAGATCACGCCTGTAAAAAAAGTACAAATCGTAGTATTAATAGTTTTTCTAATTAAACTAAGCCGTGTGTACTTTCGGCAATTTCTTTAAATATAGTTTAATAATTTTAAAGTAATAAAATTGAATAAAAATAGACCATGTGCGTGAAATAATGGACTGTGTATTTTTTTGTGAAACAAATAAGTTATAGAATACATGATGATTATATGTACAAGGTGAATGTACAACGATTTTTTCACACATAATTATTAAAAAAAAAACAGTCAACTTTGGTTGATTTTTTTGGAGCGCAAAAAACTAACTTTTACGCTTACTTCGACATAATTATTTATATATATATATATGTAAATGAATTATATACATACAATTTTTTATAAATAAACGAATGTTTACTCTTGAGTTAATCAGGAAAAGCAAGAGGGAAAATTCGATTACAGATTTAAAAAAGAATCTCTGGGCAGCAATAAATTTAAAAAAAATTTAAATACACAAGTGTTTCTAAATTATCACTTTAAAATTTTTTTCTCACCTTAATATTTTTAATATTATAAAATATTAAATAATTATTTCCCAAATAGCTATTTCCTTCTTAACTAACAAAGTAGATTCTTTTGAAATTATCTTTTCTATTTTTTTACATACATATATAAATTAAAAGTAAAAATATCTTAAATTACAAAAATAATAATACATAAAACTATCATGTAAAAAATCCTAATTTTATGATTCCTTAAAAACAAAAAAAAAACTGTAGCAAAAATAAATGAATCGATGTATGTGAAATAAAGAAAAAATTCAATTCCACATTTCAGTTTTAAACATTAAGTATCTTGACTTGTTGGAATCTTATTCTTAATGTTTTTTTAATCAGTGATGAAATTGTTGTAAAGTGATACTTTGAATTATACTGAATAAATGAGCGAAATAATAGCTATTGGTCCCCGCCACTTGATCCTAAAGCATTCGCGTCAGCGCTACTGCTTTCAACTATCAGCATTACAGTTTCAGCAGCTCCTCTTACACATTCCCCTTGATGAACGCTCCAG
This sequence comes from Leptopilina clavipes, assembly GCA_001855655.1. Classification (NCBI taxonomy): domain Eukaryota; kingdom Metazoa; phylum Arthropoda; class Insecta; order Hymenoptera; family Figitidae; genus Leptopilina; species Leptopilina clavipes. The sequence continues at coordinate 80,422 of JUFY01026033.1, read as the reverse complement.
TCTTTACGTTGACAAAAGGTAGAACAATACGGCGTACGCCTGCATAATGAACATTCCGCAAATGCTTCTCGATTGCAGTTGGCGCACTGAAATTCAAAAGATTTAATTAAACTAAAAATGTATAAATTGAATGTGCAATAGTTAATATTTTTATCGACTTTTTATTTTTAAATAAAATTTTTCAAGAATTAAGAATATAATTGAAAATAATACCTTTTTATTATGAGTATCAAGAGCAGGTTGTAAACCAACAGTTTCTATTACATCTCCCCTTCCGCCCAATTGGGCGACTAGAGCTTGTTCTCTTCTTTGTTGTTTATACAATTCTTTCGCTTCCTCCAAAGTACGTTTAAAGTCACACGCAATTTTTAACATTTTATTTGACATATCGTCTAATTTCCTAAAGACATCATCCGCTTGTCCATTCTCTACTTGAACACTTTCTTGTTCTGATTGATGAACAACTAAACCATCCTCAGAAACAAACTGTGACCAAACTTCTTTCACTGGTCCAACAACTTCACTATCGCTGTCATTATTACTACCGTCCCGCGAATTATCACTTTTATGTTTACGTGAAGGTGTCTCACCATCCGAATTTTCTCTAGCCCTTCTTCTTCTTTTATAAGGTGTAAACAAACGAACTGGACCAGTCTGAAAAACATTTTCTAATGTTAATTAACAATTTCAAAAGATCAAATTTTTTTTGTACAAAAATATTTTGCTTGTGTTCTAAATAAAAATGAAATTACTTACAGCACTGTCATCATCACAGCAGGCCGCACAGGTGCAAGAAGTGGCGTGAGGTTTTAAAATTTGTTCATCAATAAGAGTCTGTAAGCTTCTTCCACCGAAACGAATACTTCGCTTCCAGTCTTTACTGGATGCTCTTCCACAGAGAGCTTCAAATTCACTAGGTGTGTACCATTCCTGGCCCAATTTTATACAACGTCCTCTACCACCTGAGCCAAATCTACTCTTATGCAGTTCGGCATTTGTATTTTTACACCTGACCGGCAAAACAGCCATACTGGCTGATTCCGACCAGCTGCACACTGGTTGTGCATTTGTCGCAGAAACATGAAGTTGTTCTGTGTCAGTATCATCGGCACTGTTTTGAATTACAATGTGCGTTGCTTTCAACTCACCATTCCAACGTAGTGGATCGGTATCCTTATCATGACGGGACTCGCATATGAAACTATTGTCAACGCATAACATCTGCTTGAATTGACCCGATCCGGGCAACTGTAAAGGTAGTAAATCATTAATTCAAAAAAATTGAAATTTCTAGAATTTAATCTTAAAATCTTAAAAATATTTCCATAATTTTTGAATGAATTTTAATTGAAAAATTCAGTGTTAATGTAATAATTTAATTGTTTATTTTTACATTTCAATTGACAACAAGTTTATACAAATTAACAATGAATCAAAATACGTTAGGAAATTCGAGAAATAAGCTGTTAAGAAACTTATGTAAATAAATAAGTATTTACAGTAATCTAACGCAACCTTTAGCGCAGAAAGTAAACCAATACACGTGAACTTTAAATACATGACACACGATTGGTTATATTCTAGTAACGTGTATGTAGGTTGCTGCAATAGACAGGTATATATAAATATAGTGTAGATACAAGTAAATTGTCACAGAATAGAAAGGTAATTAATAGTGTTTCAAGAAAATAATAATAATAAATAAAAAAAGAAACTTAGAAAAGAAATGAAAGGAAAATATTTTTTTAAAATAAAATAGAGTACCTGTAATTGATCGGACGTGATGACGTTGAAGGTAGCTCCATTGGAGGCGTTTGCAACCCCGATGATGGAGCCGACAGGTAAAGAAACCGGTACACCAACTCCTTGAACACTAGTTACACCCGGTACGGAAGTGACGGCGACAGGATGGGCTTCGTGTTCAGTCGTCAGGGCGGACGTCTCCTCGGACTCGCTCGTCAACGGTTCGGACATGTCCGGTAACACAGCGACACTTTCCGATGTTTGATTTTCCTCCATTTCGGCTGTCCTCGCCTTTTCGCGGTCAATAGCGTTTGCAGACTCGGGCCGATGTGGTTGTTCCGCATCAAACCAGAGATGGGTCGTAAGTAACAGTGCGTCGCTTTCAATCCAGGGTTGCGTACAACTGAAAAATTTTTAACGTATTTTACGCAATGATGGTTGTTGCGACATATTTGAGAAAAACGTCTTCTATTGCAGAAGTTCCTTTATTTCAAGCAGCAGACCTGTGACCGTAGCTTTATTTTACATCTCTGCATTCGTGTATTCTGATTGGCGGTTAATATTTCCGGAAATATCAATAGTGAAGTGGGGGGGGGAGATAAAAAGTGCTGGAAACATGAAAATGTAGAAACAACAGGGGTTTCACTGTACAATAAAAGTTTTCACTAGTCTAGAGAGATAATTAATATTGGCAACCCTGCTGACTACTTAATCGAAACGGATGGAACAAGGAGCAGTTTAGAAAATAGAAACGAGATGGAAAGTGAACGTCATCGAGGAAAAAAAAAGCACATGATTCACGTTTCACGAGCAGTCTGACTCCCTGACAGTCTAAGCAATATGGCGAATTATGTCATGAGCTCGATAGGACACAGTGTCGATTAAATGATAAGAAGTTCGCGTTATGGGGTGAAAATAATGTAGCGTTTACAAAAACCGTGTGAGTAACGAAATTGTGCATTCGGAGTACCTTGTGATTTTACGATCGGGATACACAGTGTACGTTACCGGTGTGAAACATGGCCACGGATAAGATAAAGGTTGCTGTTCGGGTTCGACCGTTCAATAGAAGAGGTAAATCCATTAAAATCATAATACTGACACAATTTTTTTTTAACTGACCCTTTAGTGAATGATTTTTTTATTCTTTACTTGACTTTTCTATTTGTTTTTGATACAATTTCAATAATAAATCTTTAGAATTGACCTTCGACTTGACAAGTGCTGCAGGATTGGACCACTTGTGTATGTTGACACTGACACTTGCTCTAAAACGCGGACCTGTCATTGTCAAATTATTCAGAGATGTTTTTTCTTTACGTTATTTTTACATTCGAACAAAATTTTAAATGTTCAATTGTGCGTTTTAGCAGAAGAGAATAAAGTCCTTATTAAAAAATTAAGTGTTGACTTTTATCAACATTCTATGACTTATATTAACTGTGATTCTTGTACTTGAAACAATAGACAAAGCAATATTCCATTGAAGTTGAATATTTTAAGTTAACTTCTAATTTAGTATTTTAGAATCATTCAAGAAACTTGCATTTGAAATATACTAAATATGATTATTATCATTATTTTTTTTTTTTAAATAGTGCTTACAGGTGAAATAGAGATTGTGCAACCTTGAAACTTTAAAAACCTTGAGTGATCTTAAAGAACTGTTGTATAGAAAATGCACGTGTTTTCATTATTAAGGCAATACATTTCAAAAGATTAAATTGATTTAATTTTCTCCGCCATAATCGTTATTACTTAATCAGCATTTGTAATAATAAGTTACAGCTGTTCAAATCCATCATACCTGATAAAATTTTATAATTATTGGATTGAAATATTTTTTAACTTGTTTTATCTGAAAGATCTTTTTAGTATCACTTGTCAAGTAATGTTACTTGATAATGATAAAGGTTTCCACCATTGTTAAATGATTTAGTAATTATATAAAGTTTCCGTTCTCTAAATTAATTGTGAACGTTGAAAAACGTACCTTAACAAATGAGTCACAAATAAATAAACATTGAGTGAATAATACCAATGCGTATACACAAGTTAGTCACAACATTTTTAAACATTTTTTCCGTTTCTGAAAAAGCAAAATCTGATTTTATCTCATTCCTTTTCACCTTTATTAAGAAGATATCATTTCATACTCGTAGTAAATTGATGATTATTACAAATTTTTCTTTACGCGAGTGACGTATCTATTCAAACTGCAAGTTACTTATACTTTCTACAGGATGTTAAGAAACATGTTGTTGTAAAGAATATTAAATTTGAAAATAATGTTACCTTTGTTATTTATTTCCGGTTTTCTCTGTCATTTTTAAAAATTAGTAATCAAAGGTGTTTAATTGGTTTGAATTCCATCTTTAAGGATTTTATTCTCTCGCTAATGTGTTACAATAATTATGTGTGCATGCGTGCGTATTGTCGAGATATGATTCACTACATATTATCAACATTTTATCTCTCAAAACAATTTCCTTTTTTTTATAAATTTAAAGTGATGGATTTTAGAAATAGTTAGTTTAATCCTAATCTGATTAGGATTTAAAATGTTTGGTTCATTCAACCAGGATGAACTACACCTCGCAGTTAATTTTATAAAGTCCATTGCATAATGCTCTTAAAGAGAAATGTAAGCAGATACGATAGATGTGCAGAAAACTCGCATTATTCTAAAGTCTTTAGTATACGTCACCTAATTATGTAACCACTTATACGTTTTCTGGAGCTTTTTATTAACGAACCTTGGTGAAGCAATAAAAGAAACAATCATTGCATATTTTTTATTTCGCAAAATTATTATTAAACTTTCCTTTTACGCTTCGACTGTTAATTGTGACAATTTTGTTTTTAAAAAAAATTTATACTTGAAAACATTTCGGACCATTATTCTAATTAAATTGACAGTAAAAGTTATATTGGTACATAATTAGGTAACTTTTGCATATTAGTCGGTTTGAACTTTTTTGAAACAAAAAATTCGTAAATACTGAATTCAATTTACATAAATATTGTTTCATTATGTATGAAATTTAAATTTAGTTTCTTTATCGAAATTCAATAACTCATAACTTAATAATTTATTTAATTAATTTATTATTCGATTAAAACAGAATGTCGGTAAGAAACTTAAAATAGAAATTTAATGAATTAGAAATAATTCGTAATGTAAAATTATTATTAATTTGATGAAATTTTTTTCCTGCTTTTTATATTTATCTGAAATTACAATTTCAATTTTTCCATTTATTTATCATTTTTATGCATTAATGTTTGCTAAATTGTCATTAAACTGTTATTATTTATAATAAGCTCAGATATCGAGAGCAAAGAACTGATTTTAAATAATTTCGTTATATTCTTGAAAATACGTATTATTTAATTTTAAATATTGACAATTTTCCTCGTTTATTTCAAATTATTTCGATTAATACTGAATTTATGTTTTTGATTGGAATTAAAAATTGTAAATATTTCATGATTTCAAAATAATGTATTTATCAAGTGAAAAATTAACGTTTGTGATATTTTTCTTTATTGTTGTTGTAATATTTATAATTTTTTTTTATTTTTGTTTTCAATTATAACTGTTCATCTATTAGTTGCTATTGAACAACGCAAAAACTGTAAAGAATTAAATAAGTTTCTTAGTAAGTAGACTAAACACTAATTTCGACTTCCTATAGTCGTAAAATTTACTTTCCACCATCTCGTTACTTCTACTGACAATAATAATTATTCTTGAACTAATTTTATTCGCTTAGGAAGGATTATACGAGCGAAAGTAAACACTAGTTTTTTAAAAGAATCTATATAGTTATAGGTGAGAATACAGAGCTGAGATCATAAGAAAAAGAGAAAAGAAGTAATATAAACACAGAGTTCTACTTTTGACAATTTTTCAGACCGTCGTTTTGAAAGTATAATCTTTGCTTTTCTAGATTCTTTTAAAAAAATTTTTTTTTTTTTTTGGTGGAAATATTATAAAGTTAATTATTCAAATTTATTAAAAAAAAATTAGTTCGTAATATATTTTTTTCTCTTTTTAAATCCCACTATACTTTTCTATTTCATGGTTTTGAACAACATGAAGATATAAATTTAAAAATGTATCTCGGTGTACGATTTCACCGAGTATTTGATTTTTAATATGTAGTGTAAATAGAAATGAAAGTAATGCACCAATTCTAAAGTCGTCACAGCCTTTTCCATTCTAATGGACAGGATTTTCATATAAAAACGAATTTTCTTTTTTCTAGTTTCACTCTGGCCTAGAGTTTTCTTTCTCATGCAAATGTCACATTCATTGATTTCCTAGAGTCGCTGACTATTTGTTCGATTATACTATAGCATTTGGGCCAAGGATCTCAGAAAGATCTAAGTACAATTAAAATATGAGGAAAATTGACAATATAGGTGTTTTTTAATCGGTGAAAATTTTTTTTCTATGTATTAATTTTTTTTATCTATGAAACACTCAAAAATCTGTAAATTAAAAAATAATTACTGAATTGTGAGAAGAATTAGACAAAAAAATTTAATTATTATTTATTAATCTTCTTTATTTATTCATTATATTTAGTTATTAATAAATAATTATTGATGTAATGAGCATAGAAAATTATTAAAGATTAATTAAATATACACTTTTAAAGTATTTCTATTTGTGTTGCTTAAAATTTAATAACTTAATTAGTGACATGTAATTTCAAAAAGTTTAAACTAATTTTACGTTATGGATATATAAACTTTTTCAAAAACGGAAGTACGTCGTGAAATGTATACATGTGTACGTATGTGTTTATGTTAAACAAACAGAAGTTTGAGAGCAGTAGCAGGTGTTTGTGACATACAAAGAACTTACGACAAAAGAGTGTTTGTATTTAGAACTTTGGGTATTGGTTCTCTAATGTACTCATTTCAAGTTTGAATAGTTGGGATACATTTAATCTCATGCACTCGACAATATCCAATAATAATCCTTATCTTCTATTGTCCTTAAATATTTGCTGTCTGACTTTCACTGCATGGTTGAAATTTGCATTAATAAACAAGCAAAATATTTAAACCAACTCTTAGATAAATTAAAAAAAAGTTAACTATAAATATAAATTCGATAATTTTACTGTTTATAGAAGTTTTTATTTATAAATCCTCTTGTTCTTGTGTTTGTTTACACTAAATCATAAGTTAAAGGTTAAGTTTTATGCTCTGTGCACAATTTTTTGTTTACAAATCAATTTTAAAACAAAGAATTACTATTTCAGGTTTGATACTCATTTCTGATTGGTTATTAACATTTATGGTTGAATAAGGGTGCAATCATAATGCATGAATTTGATTGGTTGATTTCAATCGTAATTCAACTCTTAAAAAAAGTTACCAAACCCTGATAACAACCGTTATTGTTCAAGAGAAGAGAAAAAAGGTGTTCATTGTTAATTTGTTTCGCAAGAAAAAGTGTTTTAATTGTTAAAAAGAAGTCATAAAAGGAATCTATTTGTTTAATTTGGAGTTTATTGTTTTCAATAAAGATAACTATCTTCGAAAGATGAAAGGGTGAGTAAATAGAGAACGTGGTTTCGATTTGTAGTTACGATGCTTCTTTTAACAGTTTGAAATCGTAATTCTTTGTTTTCACTTTTGATTAAAGTATTATAGGAGAAGAGAAATCTCAACTAAAATTGAAATCTAGTTCCCTGGACCACAAAATTTAATGGTAATGGTAAAAAGTCAAGACATTTTTATTGGAGAAATTCATTTTGTGAAGATTTTATTGGGGTTAAAGTCAAAGTATCATTTCGAAAATAAAAGTGAATGGAGATAATATAAATGGGTGTAACAGACAACTCATTGAACTCTTCACGCATTGTAATATATTATAGAATGCATTAATCCTTATTTAGTATGCCTTACGCATGTAATACAATTACGTGCTCACGAGTATGTTACACTTTGAATATTAATAAAACCCGTAATTCAATCACTTCTTTCATGAACAATGTTTTTATTGTCACGCGTTGTTAACATCATCCATTAACGCACCATAATAATCTTTGTGTCCATTAAATACTTGTGTCTATATAGAATATTCGAGATGACGTTAATTTATTCACAAAGTTTATGTGTAGGTGTATTTTATTACAAAGAAATTTTTTTTTGAGCTTTTTGAACTTCGACTCATGTCTTGAGTCGATTAGAGAGCTTTATAGTTCAAGTTCAATGAACGAGTTACTATAGGGACCGCCTATCCATCTTATCGCAAGTCACGTACTTTCTACTATGATCCATAGTATAATAAAAATTGCTCCCAGTATCGTAAAACGATAAAAAGATTTTTTACTTTCATCTTTATTTAATTAAAAAAAAAAATTGTATATTCCCTGAAAAATTGTGACAATTATTGGCAATTTAATTCATTTAGTTTTTATTGATTAAACAGTAAAGATAAAAATTTTAATAAAATAATTGAATTTCAATAAATAGATTTTTCCTTCTTTTCAGAACTCGAACTTGGTACACAATGCGTCGTCGAAATGTCTGGCCAACAAACTGTTCTACAACATCCGATAACAATGGACAAAATAGATCGGTAAGTCAGTTAATAATTTTGACCTTTATTAAATTAATAATAATATAATAATAATAATAATAATAATAATAATAATAATAATTTTTTCATGGAAATATTTGAAAGTGGAGAAAAAATCGCAATAAAGATTTATCAAAACACTTGAAAATTAAAAAATTTATTAATCGATAATAAATATAAATTAAATAAATAAAATAAGAATACTAAAGTATTTTTCTCTACAAGAAATAAATTGTATGATAAAGAAACTTTTGGAAAGATAAAAAAATGTTTATAGTTTATTTTATGTATAATTTCTTTCCTTTTTTTATTTTCTTTTATTTTAGGAAACATTTTCGTTAAACTTTTAATTATCATGGTCAATTAAAATAGTAATGAGAAAATGGTACGCGTGCGCGATGAATTTAATATGAATTTCTATGTTTATAAATACACCTGCAAAGACCAGGTTGATATTCAATTCCCGAAGGAACTTTATCGAAAACTTGATATGAGACATGAATGACCTTGAATGGGGAATTAATTATTCAGTAATTTGGTTTCTAATCGAATCCAACGAAGGTTATTTCGAATATATTCGATTCCTCTTGTGACGAGTGTATTGATCTGTGACGTCACGGCCTGACACGATACAATGAACTCAAAAGTTTACAGCTGTTTTGGCAAATAAGAGGGAGTTAAAATTTTTGCAAACTTGAAAAAAAAATTTTTGATTGTTGTTGCCGCTCTTGTATTTAAAATACAAAAGATAAAATTTAAGTGCGCGCCTTATGCTTTTGATATTTAATCAACAAGAAATTTTACTTGTAGTGATAATTAAAGGGTTAATACGGTCGATGGGCAATTTGAATTTCATGAAGCGCGATAATCAGTATTAATTACACCGTATAATTAATTAAGAGTTTACCTGAACTTTTTTAATAGCTTCTCATAAATAAAATACATAAAAAATAATTTTAATTATACTTGTACGATTTTTTTTTTATCGTTCGCACTATAATAGGAAATTTCATAATTTATATTTCAGACTTTTCGTTTTCAGTTATTGAAGAACTTTTTATTATTATTTTTTTTTGTTAAATTAATTTATTTTTTCTGTTTTTATATACGCTTTTGAAATTTTTTATTTTAGCACTTTTTTTATTGTTTTATATATCGATTAAATTTTTTTGCTTTACAAATTCAAGTGAGGAAAATATTATTGAAAAAAAGAAATATTCAACTATATAATACATATTTATATGCAGCTAACGTCAAATGAGAGGTGTGATAGGAATTCAATATCGATGGTTGGAATTTGATAAGCATTAAATGACGTTATGAGAAATATAAAGCTCTCTTATAAATTAGTCTCATTACCGCAATAATCGTTCGCGTATTATTCGAGAGGACAACTATAAATATAAATTGATATACCTACATAAAATTCATATCTTAACATTTTATATAAATGAAAAAAAAATTCTGGCATGGAAAAACTATTTTTGGTATTTAATAATTACTTTATTTGCATTTCCACGCAGAAGATATATAATATATTGCATAAATGGAACACCGTGAATTAAATATGGAAATAATTTAAATATTTTTAATATTTCTTAAATATTTTTAAAATTTCCTCTTTGGATGTAACCCATATTTTAGAATTTTTTAACCTAATTTAGTAAAAAAGTTTGCATCCAAATTTACCAGTAGAAATTAAATAAATTATTAATATAATAAATTGCCAATAATCATTTAAACAAAATTTCTGTATTTCCATATTTATTGCATTTTTAATGTCAAAAGATCGTTTAATATTTAATTTTTTTCATTTTTAAAAATATCGTACGAGTATTGTTTATGTAACTGTTCACTATATATATATATAAATGTATATATTCGCTTTCTATTCCCCTTGGTCAAAAGTCCAAGTAAATATATTTCTAAAATAGTTGTACTGTTGAGAGTTTTTTTTTTGTTGAAAATTTAGTGTCCCATGGGTTCGAGATGGTCTGATACCAAATAGAGAATTGTAAGATATTTTGGAATAAATATATAAATATTGAGGAAAAACGTAATGGATGTGTCGTTTTCACAATATAAAGAGAGAGATAAGAAATACTTTGAGAGATATCTTTAAAAACACACATTGTAGAAAATGTCGTCGTGAACTTTCAGAAAAGTCCATAAAGCTTTTTTATTAGTTGAACTAACTTTTATGAATTTTTTCTTTTCTTTTTTTTTTTAATATACCTAAGTTGAATGAATTTTTCACCTAAAGACAATTTAAAACTTTGTATGGAAATTTTATTGCTTGAGAAAATAGTTTGACAATTTAGAACACTTCTTATGGTTTTTATTGTACAATTTTTCGTTCCTTAGACAAATCCTGTAAAAATAGGAAATTTACACTTTGAAAAATGTGCTTTTGATTACTTTCTAATTCTTTATTTATTCGCATATTTATTATTGGTGTTATTAATATTTATTGTTATTATTATTATTGATATTATTAATTAATATTATTATTATTATTATTATTATTGATATTATTAATTAATATTATTACTATTACTATAGTAATAATTATTATTATTCTACTATAAGTTTTTACAAAAAATATGTGTATCCGATTTAATTTATCTATTTATCCGCTTATTTTCTAATTATACATTTCTGTGTTTTTTTTTTATTTTTAATTAAACATCTGAAGTTGTAAGGATATTTTTTGTGTGTTTAAAGTATTTTTTGCGAAATCTTGCATTAGGATACTTTACATAAATTTGTTTTTCATAAAAAAAAAAAAAAAATGTGCATATATTTACAAAAATCTTGCTTCCTAATCTTTCTCGAGATGTTTCGTCTGTGTTATTATGATGTTTCCAAGGTATCTTTAATGTATGGCGGCTTTGTGAGTCATGTTGCAAGTCAACTGAGCTTCTTGTACTTCTCTTAGCTTACTCTTCACTTTTTTTTTTTTGGTTTTTTTTCTTTTCTTTTTTTTTATCCTTTTTATATACATTCCGCAAAGAATTATTGTTTTTAAATGATAAATCTGCTGAAACCACAAAAGTTATTATTTTTAGGATATAGGAGTCAACAAAATTCTATATCCGCGAGAGTTAAAATTTTCAAAAAAATAAGTTTTTATTGTTATAAAATCTTTATATTAATCTTCAATTTAAGCAAATTGTAAAATTGAAAATTCACTGAGGAATTTTTATTTTAGTGAAATTTTATTCAATTTTTTAAACATATTTGTCTTTCATGTATATATATCAGTGTCAAAAATAATAAAAATAAAAAGAGGGACTTTGTTTTTAGATGCACTACAGAGTTCGCGCTCTCTCGTAAAAATCTCTCTCAACACTATTGCGGTTGATTGTCAATATTGTGGAAAATTGTGCTTTTATATTGTTAAACAAAAAAAAAAATATCAAACTCGCTTGAGGGAAATTAAAATTATACAGTAAAAATATAAAGAAACTTTTGTTTTTGTTTTAATATACAGAAATTGAATTTAGAATATTGTAAATGTTTTGAATTATTTTAATTTTTAAGAATATTTTTTTTTCTAGAAAGGTATTTAATTTCTATGTGACATTTATATTGAAAAAAATTCTTTCATGTGCGGAAGTTTATAATGAATAATGAAAGAAAAAGGGAGAAAAAACTACTTTTCGTGTATTTCACCAGCTACTTTCGTTTTTACAAATATTAAAAAAAAAAAAGAAAAAAAAGTGAGAAAGCAAAGGGAAACTGGAGATTTTCCAGGTCGAGGACGGAATTCAGTTGATTTACTTTATTCCAGGAGAGAAACCCCAGGATAAATCCTCGCTATATACCTCGGTGTTTATTTCCGGATATTTTATTAATCGTTTTTTATTTTATTTTGCATTTTATTTTAATTTTTTAATGTATTTCAATTTTCAATCACATTCCAGAGTGGGGGAAGGGTAATTACAGAAGTAATTTCACACAATAGTGTTCGAGAGAGAGCCAAGGAAACCATTTTAAAAAAATGTAGTAAAATTACATAATAATTCGAATTTTTATTTATAGTCCAATTAATAAAACATTTGTTCAAATTTCACCAAACGCAAAATTTCCCTTTTATTTAATTAATTATAAAAAAAGGATGTTGTCTAGAATGAAAATATTTAATTTAAAATTAATAAAACATTTGGTCAAATTTCTCCAAACGCAAAATTTCCCTTTTATTTATTTAATTCCAAAAAAAGGTTGTTGTTTAGGATGAAAATATTTTTATAATTTTCATTTAACCATATTTTCATTAAATAGTATATTTACTTGAACTAATTTTTATTTAGTTGAAAATTTCCGTTCAAAATTCGCTGCAAATTCTCTTGAATGTGAAATTTGATTCAAATAAAATTTTTTAGAGAAAAATATTAGACACTATTTTCTCGCAGTTTGAAAAGATCTCTTTTTATTATTTTTGATTGACAAATAGTATATTTATTTTTAGATGAATAATATTTTGTTGCGTTTAGGATGAAAATATTTTTCCTTTCTTGGTAAGAAAAAAAAACCGTCCCATATAATAAATTTGGCACTTTTTTTTTTACAACTAATGCCTTATTTCTACGACATGATTTAAAAATTGTTTTGCTCTTTATCTTGTCGCGCGATAAACCTTAGACTTGCATTGGTTGAAGGCCATTTCTGGGTGAAGGTTGACTGATATAATATGTGCTCTTTAACCGCGAGCAAGATGGTTATTGAAAATTGACGTTAATTACAAATATTGAAAAATATTTTGATAGACGTCATTTTCTCGTTGACGTTTGCTCTTCTTTTTTACACACCTGTTTTGATACATATAACTGCGAAAATAGGAAATATTTTCCTCTTTGAATGAAATAATCTTTGCGTATATTTTTATAATAAATTATTTTTGCGGTAGAATTTTATAATCGTGTGTAAGTATTTAGAATGTATGCGAGCAAAAACTATTTCTGGTGTAATATAGAATAGGTATATGAGTTTATATACTATGTACATTGACTGCTTATCGTAAAAATTGTGATGTGTGAGTAGGAGAGTTTAGTTGAGTTTGTTAAATGACAAAGACCTCGTGGATCGATATGTCAACGGGTCATTCTCAACTATCTAGTGAGCGAAAGGGGGTTCATGCACTTACCTGTGTCAAGTGGTCTTGGGGGTTGGAAACTTAAAAAACTGGAGCATAAAGAAAAAAAAAGGGTGGTAGTTAGAAAGTGCGCCCGTATTATACCTTCGTGAGGCTCTATTTTTCTTTATCCACAACGTCGTCTTTCTTTATCTCTTCCGCTTTTAAGTTTCGTGTTCTATTATTATTCCTGAATTCTTCCTTAGTTTCCATTTATTTGTAAACTTTTACAAATGAAAGTGATATTCAATACGAAAGGTCTATGTTTCAACTTTAACCCTTAGGTATACATACTTTCTTGTAATTTCAAACTAAACTTCGTACAGAAATTAAATTATTTTTTTCCGATTTTTTTAAAAGAAGTTTAATTGATTTTTTATAGGTAAAATAATTACAGAAATAATTTTTTCTCTTACAATAAAAATTTAGAATATTTATTAATAAATAAATTAAAAAAATTTTTTTGGATAAATTTTTATTTTCTCTATTTCAGGAATAATTATTTTTATTTAAAAAAAATATCGCAGGGAGATTGGAATGATAGCCAAGTTCGTAAATAATAATAAAAAAAATTTGTCGACTTATTCGAACCATTCAGTTACATTAATGTTGCGATTCTCAATAAGAATTCCGGAAACAAATAATTGGAAAATTGCCAAAGATGTCACTTTTTTTCTCCTTTTTATGGACCTACATATCTTTAAAAATATATAACTGCCAAGAATCTGGAAAATATAATTTCAAATTTTTGAACATCAATTTTTATCCACTCTTATATCTTCGAGCAATGTAAACAATTGAATTCTCAATTTATTTTTTTATTTTCGAATTTTTAAGATTCATTTTCAAATTATAGCACTTTTTTCGATGCGGTTGTTGACAGAATTTTTTTTTTTATATAGCTAAGACTCTTTTCTTCAACCTTTCAACCCTGTAGGTTCGCTGAACTGTTCTTTCTTCGATTTTGGAATGAATCCAAACACTCTGCACATAATGTGCAATATTTTTTTCGTGTACACACTCTCTAGGGTCTCTCTCTCTCTCTCTCTCTCTCTCGCTGGGAATTTCTTCACGTAACGTGAATTGCACGTGTTCATAAATTTACTTTCCTTTCTAATTAAAAATTGATAAGATTCTACTTGAAATTGATTATGTTTTCTTGCTTAGACATTAATTAAATATAAAGTTAGCTTGTTAGATTCATTAAAAAATTATTTCACAATGATTAACTTATTTTTCATTTTTAATTAACTCTTTTTTTATTTTTATAATTGATGGAAAATAATATAATGTTTGATTTATAATTTGCAATATTTTGTTATTTTCGACTTTTTTTCTTTTCTTTTTCTCTTCTATACAGTAAAATTTGGATCCTATTCGTATAAATATATAGGATGCTTCTTTTTGAGAAAATCTATTTTGCATCTTCACTTTAAAATATATTCCTCAATGAAACGAGCGAGTTAAAAAAGGTATAAAAGTTTGAACTCTTTGAAATTTTAAATTTAGAAATATTCTGGATCTGATGTGAGAAGAGGCATTGAATATATCTATCTTTTGATAAATTTTTATTCTCCTAAAAACAACATTTTAATGTCCTAAATGAAAAATTATTTTAAGTAGATATTTCGGAAATATATCAATTGTCCGCATTGATAAAAAAAAATTCACATTTTAGCGATGATAAATTAATGAAAAGCTTATAACGTATTCAAATTATAAATCTTCTTTTGTAAATTGAATTTAGTTTGTGTATTCGAAGAAAAATCCTATCGATTTATAGCTGTGATCTGATAACTGAAAAAAATTCTTTTAAATTTTCTGCATTTAGAGAAAGGAAAATAAAGAAACATTTTCTATTTTCCAAGCTTTCTGCTCGATATTTATCGTTTATTTAGATTTAGTTGGAAACTCGTAATTTTTCGAATAAGGAGAAAATTTCATTAGAGAGGAGTAATGTTTATTTTTTAAATAAATAATCTAAATATTATTATTTAAAAAAATCAATTTTTACGTTTAAGAAAAAGTTTTAATCTCGTTATAATAATTTAATAATATTGATAGTAATAGTAATAATAATAATAAATAATATTCATAATAATTATAATAGTAATAATAATATTAAATTATCTCTTTTTTACTATATTTTTACTAATGACTATATTATATTGAATGTGATTGAAGTAATTTCATTATAAAATGTTGAATATAAAGAAAACTAAATATAATATTTACGCACAAGTTACGTTCCCATGTGACTTTAATATTTTCTTATGTAAATTTACATATGAACGTCGTTTTTTATAACCGCTATATAGTCTCTTGCATCAAGAAGTTAATAAATACTCCTGCAATCTAGTCTACATATTTCTATATAATCTCCATGGAATGCAATTTATACAAATATATAATTCTAATTCCATTCTGGGAATAAAGTTTTCGAGTAATTTTTAAATGTTTTTTTCGTTTTTTTAATTGTCTCTGAGGAACAATTTTAATATATTTAACATATAGAGATTGATTTCCTAAAGAAAAATTAATTAATCGAATATAACAATATTTTATTTATTAAAATTATTATTATTATTATTATTATTATTATTAGCATTATTATTAATATTGATAATTGTTATTTTATGAATAAGTTGAATTAAGTTCCTTTGATAAATTCGATTTAATTAAAATTAATTATTTATTTAATATTCTAATTTGATATTTTATTGCGTAATTTTGATGCATATTTTATAACATTGTGTTATTAACATTATTAATAACTGTTTTCTTGTGAAGTTAACAATCACCTTTGCTTTTCTTTTTTCATTGTTTTAAATATATAAAAGCAGGTAATTTATCCCTGAGAAAAAAATGAATGAGAGTTTCGTGAGAATTGATAGTTTTGAATAATCTTCTTAATGAAGAGAAAATTATATCGGAAAATCTACTAAAGAAAATGGAAATATTTATGCGTGTATTGCAATAAGCATATATATTTGTGATTATATAATTCTTTAACATCATTAATTTATTATGTAATTCATAAACAACTGTACTGTGTATATTTGTTTACAATTATAATTATATAATATATTTGTTTCAAATATTTATGTTCTGTATTAATATTATATATTTAAAATTACATGAAAAATGAAAAATATTCAGATTCGAAAGCTTCTTTGACTTATAGAATGAAATAATTCGCATTTATAAAAATTTTGCGAAATATGTATGAATTAATAAAGAAAGCCGACTAGGCTTTTATTCTTTTCGTTTTTATTAGGGAGCTATTCTTGTTATTTATGTATTACTTGGAGATAAGATCTGGGTCATTATTCTAGAAATGGGTACGCCACTGGTTTTATTCTTTCTTTATTCGAATGGTATAATCGTGCCCACGTGTGAGTCCTTATAATGTGACGGTCAATAGCTTCGCTAAGAGCATGCGTTTAGAAAAACACGAGACATTTTTTTCTTTCTCTTTTTTTACTTAATGTTCCCATTTAAAGTCTTTTACACTTTCAATTTTTGTTGTACTTAATTTTAAAATGCCCTTAATGGCCAAAAACATGTTAATTTCTATTGTCTGGGTATTTTATTTTTACATTCACATTTGATGGCATTTTTAATCAATTTTTAATTTATTCAATCTAATTTTTTCATCTGTTTTTAATTTAAATTCCTTGTTTTGATAAATAAATAAATTTTGTTAATCGTAATTATTTTGCGCTCTGCTAGGTAATACGTCTGATAAATATTGCTCCATTTATTTCCATAATTGCTACAATATGTAATTTTTATTTATTTATTTATTTATTCTTTTACAATAAAAATGCTAATGATTTCGTTTTTCTTTGTTTCAGGTAAGTTACTACTATGTTTACTTCAAACAGTGCAGGGACGTTTTCTTTCTTTATTAAACACATGCTTAAAAAAAAGGTAATGTAATTAAAAATTTTACGTACGTTTGAGACAGATTTTCTATAATAAAACTCAAATAAACGAGTTGGATAGAAATAGAAAAAATTCTCATCATTTAGGAGAATTTTCCGCTTAGTTGGAGAACATTCATCCACTACTGAGAGGGATTTATTTTTTCCAGAGATATTTCTTTAGAAGATTCCAAATTTCCTCTTTAAGTAAATAGTTTTTTAACCAAAGTATGTTCCATCTTGATTTAAGAGGTTCTTGCTTATATATTTTTTTATTAAAACTTATCTTCTTTATATAGAATTTAAAATTGAAAATTTAGTCAAATTTACCAGTTTTTAGTACTAAACTCTAGTTGGGCTAAAAATCTTCATTAGGTTCAAGAACGAAAAAAAATATTAGAAATAGTTGAATTAAAAATAGTTTTGTTTTTAATATTAAAAGAATTAATATGCTGCAGAAGATTTATTCGTAGAGACTAGACATTTATATACATAGAAAGTTCCATTAGAGTGTAAAGCACATTATATAAAAGAGGCCAATATTTATTCTACCTAGTTTGCCTAATGTTTCTGTGGAAAAAAAGCTCTTTTTTTATATCGGTTTGTTATTATTTTTCTATTTCTGTTTCTATTTCTCCTTTATATATTAACCCACATATACTCCCGAGAGGTGAGTTTGATATAACCTATATCTTTGGAAAAGAGAGGGATGCGAGAGGGTTGCGAATTGCTAGTTCTAAGTATTCTGTTGTTGAAGCTTTTATAGGCTTTATTACTGTGCCTCACGGGTTTAGAGATCTAGAGAGAAGTTGGATGAATGTACTCGACACATACAGACTTTGGTTGTATGTAAAAGCTGTTGCTCACCACACACATGAACTTATTTATACAGCCACTGTCGCGTAAATGATGGCATTTGCGCTTTGCAAAACTAGTTTCGCAAAGCGAGCTTTTCATTACACTTCAACTTTTTCTCTCTTTTTCTTTCTATTTTTTCCCCCTGTACTTCATTTTTCACCTTCTCATTAAAATTAATTACATTGAAAATCAAATTTAGAAGATGTTTAAGGTATTTAATAAGTTTAATAAGTTTTAAGGTGTTTTTTTATTTAAAGCGCACCAATCGACAGTATTAGAACCGACCAATCAAATTCCGCAATCAATCGATATATCGAACCACATGTATTCTACCACAATAGACATAACCTTTAAAAACGATCGGTATTGCGAACTTATTAAACATTTAGCTTACAACAGGATTGTTAAAAATGCCTAAAGAATTTATAAAATAATAGATATTTTATTTCGAGAAAATAAATTTTGTTATAAATGGGGTGAAATTTATATTTTTCTCTACTTTAGGAAAATTATGTTTCACAAACTCGAGAATAGACATTGTGTATATTATCACAAACTCGAGTAGTTGAAGTACTAAATGAAATTCCTTTAAGTATAGCATAAACACGAAGTGGATATTTCAACTGCGATGTGTAGAGTAAATTTTCGTTTACATGGACTATGAAAGCCTCATTTTCATTTACCTGTAATGTGAAATTTCTTTTCCTTTTGTTTACACACATTAGTATAAATTAGTATACATTATAATACTAATACAAATTAGTATTCTATTTTGATACAATGCTTATAATTTTAGTTAATTTTTAATTTTTATTATAACAAAATTACAATTTGTTCATTCTTTTTTAATACAATTTAAGTATTGTATTTATTTATCTACATTTTACTGTTCGCATATTTAAATACAAAGGTTTAATGTCACACTAAAGACGTATAGCTTAATTAGATCGTTAACGAGGAAATTACATACTCTAAATGTTCTAAATATAAAGGAAAGAAACTAATTATCGTAAAAATATACATTGTACCTTTTATTTTTTGTTTTTCTATTTTCGAAATTATCTTAAGAGTTGTTGAGAAATTGCTTCTTGGAGTCCATTTGAGTGCTGAATATCTTAAGAGAAATCCTATTATTTTGATGCATTGTATATTCTTTAATGCTATATAATAGATAATCCTTTGGGATGGGAGGGATTTTAACGCTTGAGTGACGGGTTTGTAGAAAAACATATCAATGTTTGTTATATGCAGGTATTAAAAGAACGTTCTTTGTTGTTTATTTCAATGTTTAAGGGCATATCAAAGTCGTGGCAGTTTCTGCATTGAAGCACCATGTAAAAACGGAACGATTTTGATATGCCCTTAAGATTAATTTTTTCTGACTTGGCTTGATGAAAGAAAAAGAAAAAAAAACCCGGTTTACTTTGAAAATACGATTGTTTCCTTTACTAGGAGGTTAGGTTGTCAGTAAAATTAACTATCGAATTGTATCGATTAATTGTGCCATGATTGGTTGGTTGTTTTTTTGGCTTGATAGTGAATCTCGATTTTTATTCAGTACTTTATCGTTTAATGATTCTAAATAATTATCATCAAATACAAACAAAATTTTATTACACTTGAAAATACAAATGTCACATATTCAATATTTGCGCCTTTTATATGTATACAAATCTGCTGGATTAATTTTATTTTGATAGAAGAGAAAATAGAACCAATCTCCGTGAGTACGCGTATACATTTTGTGTAAATAGGTTAGGGTTTTTCTAAACCGTAATTATATAATTCTATCACAGTTCTGAATTTGTAGGTATGTAAACACACACTCGTATTGATTCACCTTTTACAAATATACTGAGATTTATTCCGGCCACACCTTTCACTTCTTTTCATTGTTATAAAGTTCTTCTAACATGACAGTAGCATGTAAATGAATTTGTTTCTATTCCGATAGTAAATAATTCCCTCATAAAAATTCAATCTACATAGGACACTCTACGCTAACACGCGATGTTAGCGTAATTGAAGTCCCTTTCAAGATTATTTTCAAACACACGAATCTTTTGATACGTGACAATTCTCTAAAGTGAAAGAACTAAAAGTTAATTTTTTTTTAATTTGTTAGGGACAATTATTGCCGAGGGTAATATGATGCATTTTTGAAAGAAATATCTGAAAATATTGAATGTGCGAAAAATTGTATATATACTTTTGCCGAAAGTCAGTAATTATTTTTAGAAACAGTGGCAAATGGTCTTCATCTAGTTTGTAATTTTTAGACGGGTCTTAATTGCGTACACAGGTTTGAGCACTTAACGTGAAAATACAGCAGCTATTGATGTACGTATATCCATAAATTTGGATCGTGTCCAATTTCATCAAGTCTCTTGTGAAGGCAACGAACCTGGACCCTTCTTCTTCTTTTTCTTCTTCTTTGAGAGAGAGAGAGTTTCTCCCTCGTTTTTTTCTAGATCTATTCTATATACAATATCGTATCACCGTTGGCGTATTTTCTCCGTGACTAGATCTTTGTCGCTCTCCTATTGTATAAATCATAGACATCATATTTCACATATGGATCCTCTCAATTTCTTTAAAAGCAAAAAATGATTCATGATGGCACGATGATAAACATAAATCTTCCTGGACCAGTTATGTCATACAATTGTGCAGGGCCTAAATTTTCTCACTTCTATAGTTAAATTGTGCATTAATTTTTTCAAAATTTTTACTCCATTGGCATATTATGAAGTATCTTGATTCCTGGATAGTTCAGTAGTTTACAGAAACTTTCTTATAAAACTTTTCTTATAAATAAAGAAATCAAGCTTCTTGAAATAAAGAAATAAATAAATACAAGCAAACGTAAATTCCTGGTGTAAAAAATCGACCTACAAATAATAATAAAAAACAGTTTGTAATTTTTTTTACGGAATGAAGTAGTAATCTCTAAATCGGAGAAATATCCTCTCATTATTAAGTTTTTAGAGGATTTGTTCTTACTTTCTTTTCGATGGAGGGATAATCCTTTAAGGATGCTGCCTGTACAGGTACGTGGTTCTTTTACACGAAATCTATCGAAGAGAAAATATATAGGTTCATCTGGAAATTAGAACACTTTAGGAAAAGGATTTTCTTGAAACGAATGTACACGTTTTTGATATAGACATGACTTTCTGGATGTTCTATAATATCAAAAAAAATTATTATTCCAACTAAAACATGTTTCAATTTATTTAAATTTTTGTCAAATTAAAATTTTTCGAAACAAAGATATTTTCTTGTACAGATTCTAATACGATTTAAAATTTTAGTATATAGGTTATTTGTATTTATTCGTGGCAGCATTTTTATTGGGTTTGATTCTTATATATGCGGTACTCGTATATTGCGATATAAATATACCTTTTATAACATTGGATAGTTTATG
This sequence comes from Leptopilina clavipes, assembly GCA_001855655.1. Lineage (NCBI taxonomy): Eukaryota > Metazoa > Arthropoda > Insecta > Hymenoptera > Figitidae > Leptopilina > Leptopilina clavipes. The sequence goes on along the minus strand of JUFY01026033.1, from coordinate 58,727 downwards.
TATCAGTCAGTGAAATTTTTCACATTATATAGGTTCAAGTATCGAACGATTATATAAAGTTATAGCCGCACCATAAGTGTCAATAAACTGCACTGCCCATGAATCGGCATCAGCCTTTTTTCGCAGGTGTAGTTATTATTTATCTCCTCTACAAACATTAGAAACCTGAAATAAAATATTTACCATAAAAATGTTCTCTTAGTGCTTAAACTTTGTTTTTTTTATATTAATGGATATTTGAATCATTTGAATAATTTAAAAATATGCTCCACGGCAAAAAATTTTAGATTATGTTAAGTGTTAATTTTACCTTGATAAATAGTTCCTCTTTTATTAGGTAAAATAAAAAATAGTTTTTATTGAATATTTTTGATGTAATAAAAACTTAAAAATCAAGAGTTGATCCTCTTTATTTTATTTTCACTCTAAAAACAGAAAAAAATCTAAAAATTTTTGTCACAGCGTCACATATAAAAAAATACGATACGAAAATATCAGGAATATATAAAATATTGTCTGGAATTTAGGGAAATGTGTAAATAATTTTTTCATTTTTGTAATAAATAAAAAATGGTGGAAAATATTTTTTTCGGTTTGTAAATTTTTTCTCTGGTATGATATGAAGAAAAATAGGGAAAATTTACTGTCAGGTATATATATCTATATTTATATTCATACATTAACATTACTATGTATTCGGTTGAAAAATTAGATGATACATATGCGCCCTATAACTTTGACACATACATCTTATCTTTGACCCACTTTCACCAAGACACCAAGAGTATTAAAAGTTGAATTTTCTCAAGACTTGAATTTCCTCTTTCATCAGCTGCGATGAAAAATGACATTCTCAGTGAAACTAATTGTCTATAGACTTTTTATTAAAAATCATTGGATTGGAGGCGTAGAATGTCATCACAAGCAACTCTTTTCTTTCCTCTTTTTTCCCTCCCCCGAAAATTATATAGAGACAGTTCTTTATTAATCAGCTTACCTTGAAATGAATAATGAAAGACAAAAAAAAGAAAATTGACCATCAACCACAATATGATTGGTTTATTTTTAAGTTGTTGTCGCATGCGATTTAAATGAAAAAGCAGAAAGGTATTTTGATTTTTCAAGTTGGCAATATGTGTAATAAGTTTTACGCTTTTTAAACACAATTTTTCCATATGCTTTGAAATGAAATTGTCAAAGGTCCACAAGGAGAAGTGGGTCATTGAGCAAAAAAACTATAGAGTACGATTTTAATTGCATCTCGTTTTTAGTTTAATTGAAACACTACATATTCCACAATAGAATCGGTAGTTAAATCAATTTTAATTGGTTATCAACAGTTCTATGCTATCACTGATGGCTTACTAACGTACAGGTCCGTCAAATTGTCATTTTATTATACATATATTTGAGAATTCAATTTATTATAGACTTATTATTATTTTAAAAACTATTTTTTAAATTGTTTTCATTTTTTGGTTTGAATAATTATTTATATTGAATATCCAGAGAACTTTTCTCTTATTTATTTTTATCGAATAATTTTTTTCTCGATGTGAAAAAGCATGTTCTTTGGATTAATTAACTAATTTTCTTTATTGATATTGAAGAGTGGGTGAAATTCAAATGTCAATAAATAATTCAAATATTTATTTTTTGTGGTCCTAAATGAAAATCAATCGAGCCTGTTGAAGTTGTTCTATTTTTATATTCTTTTATAGGAAACAAAGTAAATATATGCTTTCTCGTTAATAACTTCTATTTCGCTCAAAGAATAACGCATGTATAAAAAGGGAATTCTATTTAATGAAATTTGTGATTATATTTTATTATTAAATAATTAAATATTAAAATTTGATATACATTAAGTGGAAGGCGTCACGTTCTATTTAAATTTTCAATATATTCTACTTTGTATGGGTTTATAAAAGCTCTAAATATAATTATATTCACGTCTTATAAAGTTTCGTGTTATATAGGCTTTTTGCGGCTCATAGATTTTCATCTTGCATTTATCAATTTTTTTTATTTTTTTTTATTTAATTTAAAATATGGAGATCGTATTTATTATTAAAAAAAAGAAAAGAAAATTTAATACAAAAAAGTACTTATGGTTTTTATTGAATTTAATTTAATCTGTAAAATTTATTTTCTGATAAAAATGTATGTAGTGTTCGTTCAACGGAAACTCTCTTATAATTAAATTCCTCTTGATTAAACCTGAAACGAAAAGCTTGACGAGTAGGACACTCATATACGATAGATATGGAGAAACTCTGAAATGAATTTCAATTTTAAATAAAACGTCACCTATCAAAACTGTGATTTTTTAAACTTTTATTAAACTCGTTTGTTTCAATATCAAACAATTTACTGATTTGCCTATTAAGTTTTCTTTTAGGATTTATATAAAATATAAAAAAAAATTTTAATTGTATTTTATTTCATTATTTTTTTCAGGATATATTATTATTATTATTGTTTTATTTTTATTATTTTTATTTTTATTATGATTAATTTATTTTTATTACTTTATTTTGTTTTAAATAAACATTTTATTAACTAATGAATTTAAAAAAAGTATAAAATAAATGAATTGAAAATTGATTATCAAAGGTAATTTTTGAAGTAGACTGTGACCTACAAAGGTCATTGAAAAATTAATATAAATTTTGACAAGATGGATATATATAATAGTAATAATAAATGACCGGCCATTTTTTTGATTTGATATCGCGTGTGAAGGTCGTTTGGGTTTTCTGGTCATTGTATTGTGAGAGGTGTTTGTAATCGACCCTTATACCTTTGCCCTATTGAATACGAACACACAAGCCTCTTTTAAACTAAGGGATACAGTCACGCAATGGTCAGCCAACACTTTCTCAAACTATATGTGAAAAATATCATCGCGTGGACTATGGGCTTGAAATTGCAAATATCGACCTGTTAAAATGCAACTTGTGCACCACCTGCAAATAGTAACTAGTTTAGTCGACGACGCATATAAGAATACACTGAGAGAGAGATTCATTTTAACTTATTATATATTTTCTCTTTGTGATCTTTATATGTAAATAATCGCGAATATTGTATTACCACGCACCGTTTTTAAACATAATATAGTGTAATCGATTTTCGTTTTACTTTATTCCATTAGGTTAACCATTCTTGATATTTTTTAATTTTATTCTTATTTTCGTTTAGTCATCTAGCATAAAATTTTTAAGACACAGTAGTTAATGATAGTTAGTGTAATTTTTTTTATTAAAAATAGACAAAAAATTGCACCATTTTTTTTCTCAAAAATAGACAAAAAATTGTACCATTTTTTTTATTAAAAATTATTATAGATATTTTTAATAGTAATAATAGTAATAATGTGAGATTCATTTTGAATGACGTAGGAATTTATTATACAATATTTTATAATTACATTTTTTTTCTAATTTATCTTTTATTATTCAATTTTTATCTTTCATCTAGGTTCAAAAATGGTGGTTACGAAAAGAAAATTAATATTGTGTTTTTGATTTAAAAGGCGAGGGAGGAAGTACAATTTCTATATTGTATATTATAAATTTCTATTGTTTCCTCATAGAGAAAGTAACAGTGAATTTTTTTTTTGATCTACTTATAAAAACAATAAGTTTTTAAAATAATTTTTATACTGAAGAATAAATTTTGTTTTTTTAATTTTTAAATACAATTTTTTTCTCTTTAAGAAAAAAAATTTTTCAGTGAAAATGTAAATGTTTTTAAGTGAAATAATAGGCGTGATTTATCACCTTAATTACTTTGTACTAATATTGATTGATTAATTTAATTAGGTAGATTGGATCTTTATTTCTCAGTCAAGATCGAAGAAGATTTGTGTTCTACTTTATTTATTCCAATTCTTGGGAATTAAGAAGCTTTTTTCATTTTCAGAAACAAGCCAAAGACATTCGCATTCGACCATTGCTTTTACTCGCTGGATCCGAGTTTAGAAAACTTTGCGAGTCAAGACGTTGTCTTCGATGCATTGGGTCGAGATATTTTGGACAATGCATTCCAAGGATACAATGCCTGCATTTTCGCTTATGGACAAACTGGTAAAAGCTCAATTTTCTCCACAAAAAAAAATAGTCTAATTATAATTTTTATTTTTTGAAAAATAATGTATAAAAAGTAATTTTTAAAAAATAATTAAAATAAATATTTATTTTACAGGTTCGGGAAAATCATACACGATGATGGGAAGCGGTGACAACAAAGGCATAATTCCCAGGTTATGTGACAATCTTTTTGATATGATTGCCAAACAACAGAGTTCTGAATTGACCTATAAAGTTGAAGTCTCTTATATGGAAATCTATAATGAAAAGGTGCACGATTTGCTGGATCTGAAGCCAAATAAACAGTCCCTTAAAGTTAGAGAGCACAATGTTTTAGGTCCTTATGTAGATGGTCTTAGTCAACTCGCAGTGACCTCATTTCAGGTAATTATACCCTCGCTTCCTTCATTGAATGATAAAACTCGTAATCTTTTATCACTGCACTCTATCGATGAGATAATTATCGTGAATATTTATCAATCAGTTACCGCGTGTTAAACTTGCATAAGAAATTATGCAATTGTTTTAATATTTCGACAGATTCGTTAAAAGGAAAACTTTCGAGAAACATGAGGAAATTATAACTAATATCGTTGAAATTATAATTATCCAACCAATTGAAAAAATTAGACATATTTTCAATTTGTAGTTTATATGGAAACAATTTTTAACATTTAAAACAATTTTTTACTTTTCTTTTTTTGCAGGATATAGATAATTTAATGACAGAAGGTAACAAGTCGAGGACAGTAGCGGCGACAAATATGAATTCAGAGAGTTCACGTTCGCACGCCGTTTTTTCTGTCATTCTCACGCAAACGTTGACGGATTCAAAAAGTGGTGTGAGTGGTGAAAAAGTGTCGCGAATGAGTCTCGTTGATTTGGCAGGAAGTGAGAGGGCTGTGAAAACGGGAGCTGTTGGAGACAGACTCAAGGAAGGAAGCAATATAAATAAGTAAATTTTTAATCACTTTTCTCCGTAATTAAAGATTTAAGGGGAAAAAGTTACCCTCTTTCTAACTTATAATTTTTTCAGATCACTAACTACTTTAGGACTAGTCATCTCGAAATTGGCGGATCAAAGTTCCAGCGTAAAAAATAAAGACAAATTTGTCCCCTACAGAGATTCCGTTCTAACTTGGCTTTTAAAAGTAAGAAAGAATTTTTTATTTATTAATTAAATTTATAGGGATTTTTTTCTAATGAATTTCTCGAGTGATTGATATAAAAAAAAAAAAATTTCTTCACAGGATAATCTCGGTGGTAATAGTAAAACTGTGATGGTTGCGACAATATCGCCAGCAGCTGATAATTATGAAGAAACACTTTCGACGCTTCGCTATGCAGACAGAGCAAAGAGAATTGTCAATCATGCAGTTGTTAATGAAGATCCAAATGCAAGAATAATTCGCGAACTCCGACAAGAGGTTGAGGCACTTAAAGAAATGCTTTTACACGCAACGGTAAATTGAATAAAGAATTTTTTTTAAATTATCAAAAAAAATTTAATTGTTCTATTTTTTATTTTGATTGGTGAATATTTTTATTTTAGGGTCAAGGTTCGGTTGTCGTTCAAAGACGTACTGATATCACTGAAAAACTCTCAGAATCAGAACGATTAATGAAAGAAATGTCTCAAACTTGGGAGGAGAAATTAGTGAAAACTGAGAGGCTTCAACACGAAAGACAACAGGCACTCGAAAAAATGGGTATCAGTGTTCAAGCCTCTGGTATACAAGTCGAGAAAAATAAATATTATTTAGTTAATCTCAATGACGATCCTAGTCTCAATGAACTGTTGGTGTATTACTTAAAGGTACGTACTTGAAATTCTTTATTTACGTAATAAAAATTAATTTTATTTACATTTTAATTATTTATTAGTTATTATTATTAATCACTAAATAATTTAGTATTAAGTGATACTTGAAAAATAAAACAGTCGTTTATATTTTTTCTTTTAGGAAAGAACTTTGGTCGGTGCTCGATCTGCAAAAGTCGAGCAAGATATTCAGTTGCATGGCTTGGGAATTTTGCCAGAACATTGTGTGATAACAATAGAGGAATCTGGTTTGTTTATGACCCCACTGAATGGTGCTAGATGTTTCGTTAATGGCACTCACCTCACAGAAAAAACACCTTTGCTTCATGGCGACAGAATCGTCTGGGGCAATCATCATTTTTTTAGAGTCAATTGCCCTAGAAGTTCGACAGGTAACAATTTTCTTACGATCTTCATAGATTTTTTTTAAATTAATTTTTTATTTCAAAACAATTTTTTATAAATGTATTTACTATCTACTATTAAATATTTACAGTAAATTATTTACTTTAATTTATTTATAAATTTACAGTTTATTATTTTGGTGAATAAATTTATGTATTAATAAAAAAAAATGTTATTACATTTTCAGCGCTCAACAGTGAACCACAAACACCAGCACAAAACATCGACTACAATTTTGCTCGAGAAGAACTAATGCTCAATGAACTGTCCAACGATCCAATTCAAAGGGCGATTGCGAGGCTTGAAAAACAACACGAGGAGGACAAGCAAGTTGCACTTGAGAAACAAAGATTGGAATATGAACGACAATTTCAACAATTACGAAATTTGGTGTCACCTTCAACTCCTTATGCACCTTACATGCCTTACGATCCGCTGCGCGGTAATCAGGGTGGTAAATTACCTGCATGCACACCAACGACACAAATGCGAGTCGAAAAATGGGCACAAGAAAGGGACGAAATGTTCAAGAGGAGTTTGGGTCAGTTAAAGACGGACATTCTCAAAGCAAATTCTTTGGTACAAGAGGCCAATTTCCTTGCCGAGGAAATGGAGAAACAGACGAAGTTCAGCGTCACTTTGCAAATTCCACCAAATAATTTAAGTCCAAATAGAAAGGTACTCACATTTCAAATTATATATTTTTAATTTTCATTTCAAAAGATTTTTTTCAAAACCATTCTTCGTTGTTTTCTAAATTTCAAAAATAGAAAAGTTTCACTTTATTTTATGACAAAAATTAATTAACACATATTTTATTTAATTTATGAAAAGAAGGGTAAAAGTTAATTTAATTTATAATTTTACCTTATTTTTAGTTGATTTTGAGTTTTTTATTTTGATTTTCTGGACACTCTTAAAAAATGAAGAGTGTATTTTTTCAGCGCGGAGCCTTTGTAAGTGAACCTGCGATTTTGGTTAAGAGAATTAATATGGGAAGTCAAGTTTGGTCCATGGAAAAACTAGAAAATAAATTGGTCGACATGCGGGACATGTACGAAGAGCGAAAATACTCTAACAATTGCCAACGGTTGTCAGCCGTTAAGGTGAATTTACATTCCCTTTTTACATAATTTTATTTTTAATATTCTTATTGTAATAATAATTATTTTTATTTTCTTCCTTTTTAAGGATGAAGTGCCTGGAAAAATTCAAGATCCATTTTACGAGACTCAAGAGAATCATAATTTAATTGGTGTGGCGAATATTTTCTTGGAAGTTCTATTTCACGATGTACGATTGGATTATCATACGCCGATTATCAGTCAACAAGGTGAAGTCGCTGGACGACTTCAGGTTGAAATCAGTCGAATATCGGGACAATTTCCACAGGATCGTATTTGCGAGGCGGCCTCTGAATCATCGACAGATTCTGGTTCATCTGAATATGATGATTATTCAGGTTCAAGTCACATCACATGCCGAGTGACAATAAAACAAGCGAGTGGTTTACCATTGTCATTGAGTCACTTTGTATTTTGTCAATATATATTTTGGGGACATCCAGAACCAATAGTCGTTCCGCCATGTCCGTCGTCAGAATTTTCCGATACCAATTGCGTCACAGGCCAAAAAGACTCGCTCGCTTTCAAGTTCGACCACACAAAAGACTTTAATATTTTAATTAATGAAGAATTCATGGAACATTGCTCGGGTAAGAATAATTTGTTTTTGTTAATAATAATATTCAGAATAATTTTTATTGATTCAAATAATTTTGAAAAATTATTTTTTTTACAGAAGGTGCATTGAGTATAGAAGTTTGGGGGCATAGAAGCGCGGGTTTTTCACGCAGTAAACCTGGTTGGGAGGTGGAACAGCAGCAATTGGCGAAAGCAAGGTCCTTGGCAGACAGATGGTCGGAATTGACGAGAAAAATTGAACTTTGGGTGGAAATTCAAGAATTGAACGAACAGGGAGAATATACTCCAGTGGAAGTCGTTGCCAAGCCAGATACCTTGACAGGTATTTTTATAGTTGGAATTATATTTTTGTAAATGATTTTTTATTTTGAAAACATTCCATTATTTTTATTAAAAAGGGAAATAAATGACAGATATTGATATCGAATGAAGAAGAAGAATATTGGAGGAATAATTTTCGAGTATATTATCTATTGAGGGATGAATAAAATATTTTTCTTCTTTTTTTAGGTGGGATTTATCAGTTACGACAAGGCCAACAACGAAGAATACAAGTTCGAGTGAAACCGGTACAAAATTCAGGAACATTGCCAATAATCTGCCAGTCAATTTTAAATATTGCAGTTGGCAGTGTCTCTGGAAGGAATCGATTTCAAAATCCTTTGGACAGTTATCAGGACGAGGATCTTAGCATATTACGGGAAAAGTGGAGTGACGCTTTAATGAGAAGAAGACAATATCTGGATCAGCAGATACAAAAGCTCTTTAATAAACATGGTAAAATTGGAGAATTTTTTTTTTTGCAATATAAAAGTTAAAATAGTAATTTAAATGATTCTGTATAAATTCATTTAGTAATGAAATAATTGATTATATTTGTTTAGAAAAAACCGAACAGGAGAAAGAAAGGGAACAAAGTCTGGTTGATCAGTGGGTCAGTTTAACGGAGGAAAGAAATGCCGTTTTAGTTCCTGCAGCAGGTTCAGGTATTCCCGGTGCACCTGCTGATTGGAATCCACCCTCTGGCATGGAACCACATATTCCAGTTTTATTTCTTGATCTCAATGGTGAGAGATTAAATTGTTTTTAAATATTTATTCATTAGCAATGCATATATTTGGTTTTTAAAAAATGTTGCAACTCATCTTCTCTTTTTTTACAAGCTGATGATCTTTCAACGCATCAATCAGGTGAAGAGGTATCCGTTACTGGATTAAATTCAATTTTACCTAAAGAACATGGGCACAAATTCTACAATTTACCAATTATACGACATCTCGAAAAGGATGTTTGTGCCACGGCGCCTTGGGATTCGAGTATACACGACAGTGTACATCTCAATAGAATTACGGATGGTAAATTAGAAATAAAAATTATTAATGAAATTTAATTTATTTAAATTACTAACAATTTAATTAAACTACTAATGAAATTTAATTTAATTAAACTAACGAGATTTAATCAAATTAAATTACTTATAGAATTTTTGATAAAGTTAACGAAATTTTTAAATTAACTGAATATTATTTATCGAGTGACAATTTAATGTATTATTTAGGAAACTAATTGAGTTAAAATTATTTCAGCAAACGAAAGAGTGTTTCTTATTCTAAAAACGACCGTCCGTCTTTCTCATCCAGCACCGATGGATCTTGTACTGCGCAAGAGACTCTCTCTTAATATTTATAAAAGACAAAGTATAACTGAAAGAATTTTTAAGAAAATTGGACGAACCGATTGTTTGTCACAGACTGGAGTTACGTACGAAGTAGTTTCTAATATACCAAAGGCTAGTGAGGAGTTAGAAGATCGCGAGAGTTTGGCACAAATTGCCGCCAGCGGCGAAGACAGCAGTTTATGTGACGGCGAAACTTACATAGGTATGTAAATAATTTTTATTTTTTTCTATTTAATATATAAAGTTTTCCAAAAAAAGAATTTAAATATATTTAATAGAAATAAAAATTAGAAAATAATTAATTTTCCCTAAATGTATTAATTAATTTTCTTTAATAATACTAGAAAAATATACCCGTGGTGTTTCGGCTGTGGAAAGTATTTTAACGTTAGATCGTCTAAGGCAAAATGTAGCCGTGAAAGAGCTTCTGCAAGCACAAGGTCAGCCTTTGATGCGAAAGACAGCGAGTGTCCCCAATTTTTCACAGGTGATATTTTTGTTTTTACATTTCTTCGAAATTTTATTCAATCAATTTAATCATTTGACTCAATTATCTAGATGTTTTTTTGGTAAAAAAAAAATAAATAAAAGAAATAATGATAATTGAATGTTATTTGTAATTACATATAATGTAATCGAATTAACAGTAAATTGGTAATTTATTAGATCATGAGATTCGACACATCAATGGACTCCTTAAATGTAACTCGTTCCGAGAGTGTAACAGACCTAAATTCGGAGCTAAGTAACCTGACACTCTTACGTAGAGCATCATCAGGACACGCGAGGAACGATGACAACTTCTTGACGACACCGCCTAAATCCTTCGGAATTGGTATGTATTACAAATTCCATTTATAATTTTAAACTCTATTTAACTAGATGTAAATTTTTTTTCATATTAATTCTAAGATTTCTTAATTCTTCGATAAGAATCTTTCAAAGGAGAATATAATTTTTTTAAACACTAATGATTATTATTATTAATAACTAAAATAATTTTTGTATCAATAATAATTATTTTATGTAATTATTTTAATAACTGTTACATTGAATTAAAATTCTAATGAATTATTAATTAAAAAATCTTAGAATCTGTTAGGAACATTTAAATATCTATGCGCGTACTTCGAAATATTTGATTCTAATTATTCCTGATTATTAACAATATATTATTAACATGATGACATTTTTTTTTACAATTACTTTTAACAATTCTCAACTGTACTGATCAAAGTACAACAACAAAAAGGTAATTCAATTGTAAAATTGAAAATAAATTTTCTGCTCTTCATGCGTCAGCTCTGCGAATTTTTCTTTTTCATTTTTTTTTTTTTTTACTTAGTGATCATAAAGAAAATTTGCTATTCAAAGCAAAAAGAAAAAAAAAGAACGGAAAATGTTTTTAGCTACTTAATTTCACGTTGCGTAATATATTTTAATATCACATATAGCTGTTGCAAAACAAAGCTTTGCTGCCGATTGGTGGCTTAAATAAAAAATAAAAGAAAATTGCCCATATGTAGCTTTAGCAAAAAATAATTATTCAATAGAATTTTGCCACTTAAGTAGACCCTATATCGAAAACTATTTTAGCTTGTAAATATAATGTAAACGATTCGTTTGAATCACATTATGCCACGTTTTTTTTAGTGCGCTTAATATTAATCTATTTTTAATTCTTCATTTAATTTTAAATTAAATTAAATTTTTATTTCAATTTTTTATTTATTGTTAAATTTTCTACTAAAGCTTTTGGTAAAGTTCATAATGAAAAGAAATATTTTTTAATTTAACATTTTATAATTGTTTTTAATTCAATATTCAAGTTTTATGTTTTTTTATAACTTAGGATTTTTATGATTACTTTTTCAATATTGGAAGAAATTTAAAAACAAATGTTTTTCAATTTTTTTTCTGAGGAATTTTTTCTAAGCAGAACAAAGAAGTCAAATTATTGACATCCTGACTATGGTATTTAGTTTTAGAATAATATTATTTTAATCTAGACACCAGTCATTTGTCATAGGTTCGCTTTTTATTCTTTTTAATGAGAAATCGCCAATTAATTACTGAGATGTGGCTTATGCTGTGTTTTTGTATCTCGATTGTCATGAAATTCATTTTTCATTATTATTTTTCTTCGAGTCTATTATAATGTTTACTATTGTTTTTTATTTTTTATTTTTATTATTATTCAATAATTCAAACGCAGTGTATTTTTGTTTTGTTTTGTTTTAATAATATCTGTTTAAAAAGGAAATTAATATAATTAATTTAAAGCATGAACCTTTCATATGTGATCCGGAACGTTTCTCGAGACCTTCGATTTTATTCCCCTTTGCATTGCTACATGAAAAGAATATACTATTTTTATAATTAATATATATGCACTTATCGAAACTTATATGAAAGGCAATTGCAATCACTTAGATTTAAAAGCGAATCTCAATTTTGTCTTGTCACAGGTATTTGGAAGAATCCTGATTTTCGTATTATTTATTACAAATTGCAAATTTTATCTCTACATCATGTCCGCAAATCTGATTCTTCCGCTCAAGAAATGGAAAATGAATTTTGAATTTATTTCAATCATTTCGCTTTAGCTTGAATTATGTATATTTTACCTCAGCTTTGATATTTCAGCTTCATAAGCTTTATTATAAAAAAAAATTTAATTTTTTATCGGAAAATTTGTCAGATTTGTTGTTCATCATGTACAATTTTCAGCTTTTGCCATGTTTTTTATGACAAAGCTATGTTCAACTGTAATGACATTCCCTTTGAACTAGATTTACTCGAATTAGCAAAATATATATTATAATGTAAATTAGAATTATATATATTTATGTCGTTATTTTAGAATTATCTATTTTTATAATTGAAATAGAATTTAGAGATTATTAGAAGTTAATTCAAATTAAATGTCTGTTTATTAAATTTAAAAGAAAACCCCGGAAAAAAGGACTCAATCAGAAAAATTTTCCCCTCAAATATTTTATTTGAAAGAAAATAATTTCATAATTTTAGTTTGATGAAGGAAATCTAATTTAATTCAAATAAATTTTGATATTAAAATTCATTTTATTAATGAAGTGTATTTAAAAATTTATATTTTCTCAAATCAACTTACGAGCTTTTAGGCCGCACAATTTATTAAATAATTAAATAATGAAATAAAGTAATGGAAAAAGTTGTTTACTAAGTCGCTTGAAAAGTTGAACGTAGTTGAAGTCACTTTTTAAAGAAGTCGCCTGGCATTTGAGCTCCTTCTCTTATTAAATTTTTATATAATAAACCAAAAAAGCTAAATAATGAAAAATTCTACGTGACAAAAAAATATTAATGATACTAATTAAATAATAAAAATGTCTTGCTTTTTTGTTCCTCTTATCACTACGACTTCCACTACTATTTCGGCCCACCCAAGGCTCCATTCTCAACTCAGGTAAAATGGAGTCTTGATTAAACGTTTAATTTACACGATTGATACCATAAAAGAAAATATTAAACAGTAATTAGAATCGTTTCGTGAGTGGTTGAATTTAATTGTTACAGTTATTTGCTCGTATTTATATATAATGTACAAAAATCTATGTAAATACAATTTTTTCAAGTATTAATTTATTAGTGGAGTATCGATTGTGATTTTTTATTTCTTTCTCTCTGTCTCTTTTTTGCATGGGAATGTTTAGACATTGTATTATGTAGTTTGTGAGATATTTTTTTAATTGTTCCTTTCATTTTTTGTAATATTGCGTAAATATTGCATTCGATCGACGCACGAAGAGACTCCTTTACTTTAGCATTTATGTTTTAATACAGAAAATTCACCATGTAGAAGTCATTCAACTGGAATCGCGACGTAAGAGGATTAAATGATTATAATGAATGGTTTTTTTTAATTAAGAATCTTATGATGTTTAACGTGCATTTTGATAAACAAACAATGTCTACAATTGATTCTAATAAGTAGAGATAGTAATTTATATTAAAAATTTTTAATAAAAATAATTTCAAATAAATTTCAATTATTTAGATATTTTAATTAATTAATCAATTTTTTAATAAATAAACTTTTAAGTGACTTAATGTGATTACTGAAACTTATTTGAATCAATTGCACAAAAATTTTGTACAAATACACTAAACCATTTTTTACAGACACTTCAAATTTACGACTTGTTTTTCGTAAAACTCACAGGAACTTGATCATTATTCTAGAAAATTTGTGATTCAAAAATAAGTGACTTGTGATTGTAAATTTTATTGAATTAAATTTGTTTTTTTAAATAATTAAAAAAATTTTTTAATCATTTAAATAATATAAATTATTTAATAATTTAAATTAAAAAAGAACAATACAATCATTAATATGCTTCCTTGTATTTGGATCACAATTACATCATAAATTGTTTAAAGAAAAAAAAAGCTAGTTTAAAGTCAGGAGGTACACTTTAATGATTAGTAATCGTTGATTGAGGACGTTATTGTTAAAATAAAAAAAAGTTGTTAGTTGTTTTGCATGTTATATACCCAGAGAGTAAAAAACATAGTGCATGTTTATTGAAGAAATATTTTATAAAATAAATTTTTCTAAAAGGTGAATTATTGAAAAAAATAATAGCCATTGACTTTAAACTAATAATTTTAAAACATATGTTTAATTTGTATATTTTAGTCTTGTAAAAAAAATGTAATTTTTCAAAAATTTTCAGATCAGAATTGTACTTTTTTTTTCATTTACTTTCGTTGTGCAAAAAAATGTTGTAATATCAAAAATAATTATAAGTCGTAAATAATTGTATCTATAATAATTTTTTCGTTAATGTATATAATTTATAATTAATTTTAAATCTGTGAATATTATTGTAATTATTTTACACAATTAATTATTGATAATATTATATAAAATTACAACGAGAATATCGTCGATAACATTGTACACAAATCTGCATTGGATTTGTAAGAGTTAATTTTTTAAATATTTTTTAATACTACTACAGAAAAATTTCTTTAGAATCATTTTTACCAAATGAAAACTAATGCAGAATTGTGCAATATTAGATGAATCAAGGCATGAATTAAAATGAAAACATTTTTTTAATTTTTCAAACTTCATAATACAAAATAATAATTATTATTTATTTATTTAATAATAAGTACAATTGTTTACTGTGAAGTTTAAGCTAATTCACCTGCAACAAGTTTTACCGAAAAATCATTACTGTATTTGTAAAAAAAAATTCTAGGTGACTGTTTTTAAATTATATTTGAGATTGAATTAAATTTATGAATCAAAATTTTTTGCAATTGTTGCAGGTGATAGAAATTGAAAAATATACTATAACTTTACAGTTGATGGAGAGATGAAAATTAAAGGAAAAAAATTAGTTTATAGTTCCCATGATTCATCAGTTTATAAGCCTGTAAACGGCCTAATTGAAAATTTATGTTTTGAGAAAAGAATGTAGAGAGTAGTTATCATTTAGAATGTATTTTATAATCAATATACATCTGTCTCCTTTCAGCGAGACCAACATTCCTGAATCTCAACCTGAATCTCAACTCATTGACACGTCTGCAACAATCCACCTCTGCCAAGTGTAGGTGACACTCGTTGTCTGTTATTCTTTCAAATTTTGTTAATTATTAATTATTCTGTATTATTCTTTGGTTGTCTCGAAAATTTGAAAGAGTACATGCGACCATCTTAGCAGAGTTCTGTTTCATTTTCTCCAAATTTTTATTTATTTTTCAGGCTAATTAATGTATTTTATGTTTTGCTTTTTACAATATTTATTTGTCCACTAACACTATTTTAGTTTCCTTAATTTTCCAGGTGAACCACGTGTCATAATTTTCTAGAAACTTTTCTAATTTATCATCATATTTGTGTGTAAAAAACTTTTTTAAAAAATCCATTTTTAGTTGAACATATAAAATTTGGAACATTTCTTTCTACTTGAATTTAATTTTACAGTAAATTACTGTTAAGTGTAAAATTAACTGATTTTGGAAGATTGGAATTTAAATGGTAATTTAATTTTAAAAAGGAATTTTAATTACATACAAAAAAATTGGAATAAAAATTTAATTTATTTAGGAAATAAATTTCATGGAGAAAAAAATAATTGACATGTGGTGTTTAGAGAAATTTTAGTAGCACTTAGATTTGTTTTATTTGTGTAGAATTTTATTTAGAGGTCCATCAGTTCCGAACTGGCATTTTTAGTATTAAAAAAATTCTTCAAATTTACTAGTGACATTTAGCACACTTATATTTTTCACAATTATTATTGTCATCGAATAGTCAGATCGGTTCTGATAAGTTGATAAAATACTTACAAAAATTGATAATTGAAAATATTTTCTGTAATTTTCTGTTTTTCGTGTATGCGAGTGTATAAAGAATTTTTATTTTCAGTTTTCATCTAATTAGACATTTTTAATTGTAGCTTCGCCTAATATGGTTAGCAGTAAATTAGGCCTACGTATGACTACGCTTCATGAAGAAACTTCGAATACAGGAAATCAATTATCATCGCCTATTCAAGATGACGATGAAGAAAAAAGTGAAGCTGATTATGGTGACTACGAAACGTACCAGGTATTATTGAAAAAGACAATATTTTATTAACTGAACGGTTATTCTAAAGTAAAGATAAAAGATAGAAAAATGAAAATGATTTCTTTTTTTTAGGCTCCGCCAAAATTAGTTAAACCCCTAACAACTTCTCGTACACTGGACTCTCTTGTTGAACTTCAATCAACGAAAATCAACACTCCCAGTATGAGTAGCAGTGGATATGGATCGCAAGCTGTTTCAACAACGAATCTAACTTCTGAGGACTCAATCTCAATAAAATCGATTAGCGTCGATGAGACGCCAGATACTGAATGTCGAACACTTTTTGAAAGTAAAAAACCCGAAAGAATGGACAGTTCCCTCGTGGAGGAAACGCCTGAAGAATATTACAGTGAAGTAAACACAGAATTGGAAAAAGAAAAATTATCTGAATCTCCCAAATCCTACACGAAAAATAATTGGAAACCCGGTTAGTAAATTTTACTAATTATTTATTTACAGTTAAAAATTTTAATTGTTACTTTTCGTACTATTTCATTTAGAATCGAAATAAAAATGAAAATTATTTTTCAATTGCAGAAAATTCAAGAAAAACTACAGATCAAATTGGTGCTTATGTCGAAAGGGGAAAACATTGTTCTGTCATTGTTAGTGAAGATGAATCGATTCATAATGAGGGGAAGAGTAAAGATGTTAATAATTCTGATGGTGACAATGAAAAAAGAAAGGAATCTGAAACAAGTCAGACATCGAATTCAGGGGATGACAGTCCCTTGGAGGGAAGTTCAATCATTCAAAATAAATTATCGCCAGGAAAGGTATAATAAATGAATTCAATAAGTTAATATATTTTTCGAAAAGTTTTGTACTTGACTATTTTCTTTTTTTTTTATTTTAGGTTGTGAGGAGAAAGAAAACTTCGCTCAATACGGGTAAATTATTAAATTGTCAACACAGGGCATCATTTCCTATGGTCCGTCCACAATTTTCTGAAAGTAAGGCTGCTGCTCATTTGGAGCAGACAATGCAACCATCCATGCCCTATGAGAATGGGGATACCAGTTCATCCGAACGAATCGATGGTAAAAGAACTATTTTAAAAAATCACTTTCAATAAAAGTAATTCAATTCATCGAATTAGAAATGAAAGATTGATGCAAAATTTGAATTAGAAATTTAATTAATTATATTTAACTATTTCTAAATAAAAATTAAACAATTTTAAACTCTTTTCCCAACAGATGATACAAGTGAAAAAAGTTCAGTTTTTGGTTCGCGACATGATTTGACCAGAATTGAAGCACCATTGCCCGATTGGGTTGTGGTTGGTGAATCGGTTTTAATTCGCCCGTACAGTTACTCGGGAGTGATTGCATACGTTGGTCCCACGGATTTTGCATCTGGAAATTGGATAGGAGTCGAACTTGACGCCCCCACGGGTAAATTTTTCAAACTTCAATACAAAATGAAATTTTTTTTTCTAATTCTTTTTTCTCCTTTCAATTGCAATTGTTTGATGATAAATTTTAGGGAAAAATGATGGTACTGTCGGTGGTCATAAGTATTTTACGTGTCGTCCAAAGTGTGGAATTTTCGTGAAAGTCGATAAACTCATTCAAGATAAGCGAGGACGAGCTCTTCGAAATTACACTAAACAGGATTCTTCATCTCAACCTCCATCCTCATCAATGCGCCGAAGTTCTAGTAGAGGTAAAGGTATTTTTTTTATTTAAATATGAATTTTTATATAATTTTGCTTTTATTCTGAAATTTATCATAAATTTTTCGTTTTTTTCAAATTTTGTTATAATTTTTATCTTGTGAAAATTTATTTCCAATTGAATTTTTTGTCGCGAATTGGAAAAAATTAATTTTTCCTATTATAATTATACCTAATTATGACAGGCGAGGGATTGCATTCTTTGCGTCGAAGTCGAAGTCGGGGTGAAGGCCTCTGGACATCTCTGACACGTTCATCACCCCGAAACAAGTAAATGATATTAACATCGCTTAAAATACATCTTCGTTTCGAATCACTAAAAACGATACCTTAAAAAATTGCTACATGTCTATAAAAATGATATACATATGTAGCGAACAGTGTTTTCAGTCCCTTAGAGTTTAGGGCAGCTATTGATTGTCAATAATTATAAATATTGAAAGATATTAGTAACTAACTAATGCGTATATCACAAGAAAAAGACATGTTTAACGTTTCTGTTTTTACTTTATATTTTTATTTGTTTCAAAAACAAAAAAAGAAACATGTAGGCGCTACAGTTTTAATTACTTTCTTTTTTTCTAGAATAGTATGAATGCATAATAATAATAATAATCATCATAATTATGTGTCGTGGGCGTAGAAATGTGAAATTTTATTAACTGATTTATAAGCATTCCACTGTAATTTTTATTTTAATTTTTTAATTTTTTTTTTTAATTAATTAATTAATGGAACAGCAGAAAGTAATTTTATTTTCATGTTCCCAGATTGTAATTAAATGATAGATTCGTATTTGTGATTTAATTGTACATTTTTAAGGAATAATCAAAAGAATTTTTTGCGCTCTCGAAAAAAAAATAGCGACATCAATATAATAATTATAATTAAATAATACTATTAATAACAAAAAATAAAATTGCTCGGCAATTAAAAGAAGGAAAAAAAACACAATGAAAAGCAATGAAAGAAGAAAGTATTGCATTTTGTTTTTAACTCAGTGACTCTGATTAATTTTAACTTGGCGTGATATTTAAATATTGACACTTTCCAAAATTACCGCGTGGTAATTTCGAATTTGGAAAAGTGTAAAATTCAATTATCAGATCGATTGTTCTTTTTTTTTTTTAATTTTTTTGAATAAAAAGGTCAACTACTGCGTTATGTAGTTTATTTGAAGATTTTATATGTATACAGTTGTTTCATATATTGTATTTTTTTATCACAATCTTTTTAAGTTCTAATCTTATTGTACCATACATTTTCTGTCACTTTTACTTATGTTATTTTACAAGACTATAAGGACGTTAATTTATAAATACGAATTACGCTGGTCGGGGCGTTGTTAATTATTAGTTGAATACATTTTTAATTTAAAAAAATGCAGTTTACTGTTTTTTCGATATATCGTGTGCGTTATTTAAAAAAAAGGCTGCAGGGCTGCAATATTAGACTCATAAGCTTAGGGCACTAGATGATAAATTTAAAAAAACGAGCTTGCTTTATTGCATTAATCGCGCTGATAAATATTTTTCCTTTCATTTTGATAGCATATTCTCAAAATATTCAATGTAATTACTACATTCATTCTCTAATACACTTGTCTGCGTACGAACTGTTTATCTATTTGATATACATATATGTATATTATATTATCTCAATGCGACTTGCTCATTAACTATGAATATTCTTTTTTTTTTTTTTTCTTTAATTTTATTTGGCTGACCAAATCAATGTCCTAGTCTTTTTGAATATCTTAAAGAACAAACATAATTCAATGGAAAGAAAAGAGAAAAAATCACAATATTTTTTGATTCCATAAAGAAAAGAAAGAGATAAAAACGTACTAACACCGACGATAAGTTAAAAAAAAATTTTTTAATAAGATTGAGATTTCAAACTCAAATTTGTCCATATTGTGCAAAAATAATAATAATAAAACCATTTCTGTCCAATTAGAACAATACTAATATTATCGCTAATCAATTATATTACATGTAATATTTGTGAGCATAACGATAATCTTGCCTCGGGCGCAACGTTTGCTTATCGTACAAATTATATAAATGAAAAAAATCATTTCACGAAATGACGTTTAAAGACTTAATTATTGACCTATTGATAAATGAATAAGATGAGAATATGCGAGAGAAGGAAACATTGCGACTGAAGGTATCTGTCCATTTTTTGGTAAACAAGAATGTCAAAGAAAAAAAAAATAATAATAATAAATGAAACACAATTATCATCTATCACAGTGAAGCTGCATGGCCATATGGCATTCTTTACAAATAAAAATTTTATTTCAGTCGTACTTAATGCTTTTCATTGAAATTTAAACCCCAGATATTACCTACGTTTCAAATAAAATCAAAAAATTTCTTTTATTTTGATTTTATAAAATTTGTTTATTTATCGTATCATCGACATTGAAGAAAGAAATTTTCGAGAAAAATAACAAAATATAGCTTGAGTAAAATCAATCTTTTATTTTTAGACACATTCAAATTTAATTGTATTATTGAAGATAGAAATTTAAAAAAAAATAAAATAAATAGAATAACATTACTGATTAAAATTAAAAAAAAAATATTAACATATGTCTTGTATAAAAATTTATTTATAATAAAGAGAAAAAGTCTGAAAAAAGTATTTAAAAAAATTAATAATAACCATATAATAGAATAAAACATTAGATTCATACATTACATTCAATGATTCGTTTAACACGCTGTATTTTGTTACTTTTCATGTTGGTGTCGGTTCTGTTGTACGATTTTTAACAATCCAGGGATGATTAAGAATTCCTTCTAAACTCAGTCGACGTTCAGGATCAACTACCAATAACTGAAAAAAGTATAAAATATATTCATTTCTTAAATGTAACTTGTAACAAACGAAGTTTTAATTACAATTTAGAATGAAAAATATTAAAAATTACCTTGGAAATTAAATCTTGTGCGCCTTCACTAACATAGGCGGGACACTTGTATCGGGCTTTTGTGATTTTTAAATAAGTGTCATCATATGTTTTTGCTAAAAATGGAGGCTCTCCAACTAAACATTCGTAGCACAATACACCAATACCCCACAAATCGACGGTATGATTATGCGTATGTCCTTTAACCATTTCTGGTGGCAAGTAATCTAAAGTTCCACATAATGTTGTTCTTCGCGATGATGGAGCGTGAACTGACCAACCAAAATCGGCAATCTTCAATTCACCATGAAGACCGAGCAATAGATTTTCCGGTTTAATATCACGATGAATAACTTTTCGTTTATGACAATATCTCAAAGCATCGGCCAATTGCGTTATGTAGGTAGCTGTCCTGAAAGGGAAAATCGATTTATATTTCTTTTCCTTTGACAGAAAAATGAATTAATTCATGAAAAATAATAAGGAATTATTTTTTTTTTTATTAAAAATATTATTAACTTACCTAACTTCGTCGAATCTCTTATTAACTTGAGCATTTAATTCTTTGTACAATTCTCCTTTAGGCGCATATTCTAAAATTAAATAAATCCGTTTGTCATCATGGAAATATCCATACATACGAAGAATATTGCGATGTCTGAAAGTAAAAAGAAATCAAAATTAATAAAACACCTTTAAAATTATGAAAAAAGGATTTTTCTTAAATAGTGAAAATTATTCAACACTCACCTAAGATGTGTCTGTATTTCAATTTCCCGACGTACTTGGTGCTCAACGCCAGCTTTCATTATTTGGTCCTTAAAAAGAACCTTCATTGCAATAATAAATGATGTATCTTTATGTCTAGCTAAATATACATTTCCAAATTTTCCTTTGCCTAAAGGTCTGCCAATATCAAAGTCGGTTAACATCCACTTTTTCGCACCTTCTTTCATTTTATCACTACCTTCTTTTTCTATATTTTTATTTTTCTGTTCACTTGAATCACCCGATTTTGATACAGATGGCATTTTTGGTGGTGGCATTAATTCTGGCGATGTTACACTGGATTTATTATCACTATGATTACTTTTAACGGTATTTTTTAATAAATTATCATTGACTGCCCCCGATTCTTTACTAATCACTGAATTTTTTGTATTTTCTGGTCCATTTATAGCATTTCTTGATTTTAATGGTTTTGCAGCATTATCCAAAATGCCGTAATGTGTTACCTGAACCGAGTTTTCTTTTCCTTTCAACATTCTGGTATTATCTAAAAATAAATGCAAAATTTCCAGTTATTGTGAAGAAGCACATTGACAAATTGATGATATTTTTGACATGAATGATCTTGAAAATTTGATCTTCAATTCTTTTCTGTTATACAAAAACTATTTCCTAAACATTTATTTGCATTAAAATATTTTACGATCATTATTTAAAAATCAATATTATTAATTAGAAAATATAAAATTTTATACAAACAATCAAATCATAAATAGTAATAATTTAACAGCACCATACCTATAATTGCAAAGTGGAAGTTTAACAAAAATTTTACAACACTGGAAACCTCGCCGAGGCAATGCTTGAATTAAAAGAAAATTTCAAGAGTCAACGATAACTATAACTTCCTTAATTGTGTAAAAAATTTACAATTGTTGATATTAATTTTTTTTAATTCCAATAAGAAGCGTTTTATTTGAAACTTTGTTTAACGGTTTTAGGCCATTTAAATGAACGAGACTGAGAACAAGGATGGGAATGTAAATTTAAACTAGGATTCTTCAAGGATGGGCAGGTGCAGACTGGTAAACATTACACAGGGTGCAGTTACGCGTAACCCGAAAAAATTACCATCCAATCAGAAAACACAAATTCGATTTATCGAATTTTTCATGGTGAAGGGTAGGGGAAATTTTCACCAGTTCTAAAAAAATTCACAGTTCATACATGTGGATTTGACCTTAATGAGCGTATTTAACGTAAAATATTTTTAAAAAGTCATAACCTCTTACTATCTCTTTTCGTGCAAACTCTGTGGTAAATGTTAAAGAGGAGCTTGTCTGGGCTCCAGTATTATATTTCAATGTTTTAAAAGCGAGTATGTACACTTCTTTAAACTCTAATACCAAGAAGATTTAAAAGTTATTTTCTTAATTTTGAATACGGAAAAAAGTAACATTTATGACAGTTTAGATATAAATTAAACTAAAACTAGTATTTTTCATATGGATCCCACGATTGGTTGGCATCAACCAGAACAATTCGGTCCTGCAAAAGATTTGTGGTTACATATTTGGGAAGCTGAAAAGGGCTTAGATATATTAACATCTAAGCTCGACATTTCGTGTGCAATGGGCAATAAAATTCAGCAAGACAATTCATTGACCGACAACTACAATCGACTTAGTGAAGATAGAATTAATCGTCTCCCCCACAATAGTTGTAATAACTATTACAATCCTTCTAGAAGGAAAAACGATAATCGTGCTAGTACTTACGGAATGAACTATAATTATAATGCTTTAGTTGGTGCATATGGTGGATGTCCCTGGCGAATTCCAAACAAACATTATTCCAAAGGTGTCATAGGGTGAGCTAATTATTGCCGATTATTTCATTACTTATTGATATCTTCTTAATATGTTATAAAAAAATGTGGCATATAGGTTATGTCATTCACGTGCTCTTCGTTTTGGCATTCGATTTTGATTACCGATCTTCAAAAAAGTGGCTATAAAAATAAATAACATTTTTTTTTACCTTTTTTAAGAAAACAGTTTAAATACCGCTAATAAATTTTTTTAACAATAGAAAAATTATACGGAAATAAATACTAGTATTAGTCATCGATATAATTAATTATTCTCTTGTATTTGCAAATATGTTAGTTAACAGATAATTTCGTTGGGAAAATGTTAAGTCAGTACAAATGCAATGGAATGTCCAAATTTAAGTTTAATGTTTCCTATAGAAGATTTATATCATAATAATAATAATAATATTTCGGAAGTACAAACTAGATAATAACTAAAAATAAATAGTCGTTAGGAAAATTATGTTTCTTCTAATTAAAACCATCAGTTTTAGTTTCTTTAATGATCACTAAATCCTTTAAAAACCTTATGTCTCATTTGACCTTTCACCAAAAGAAGTAAACAATAATAAATATAAACGAATTTAACTATAATATAATATTGAAAACTCCTTTAAATACTACAAGACAATTTGAATATAATAAGAAGAAATTTAATGATTTATGCAAGGAATTTTTTTATACTTTTAATATAAATTACTAAATGTTAATCTGTTTTTTGGTAAAATGTGAAAACCTCTCTCTAGTTTATTAATAATTGTTCACATAATTAAAGATATATTTAAATACAATTAATTACAATTAAATACAAAAAATAATTTTTTTTCCAAACAGACTACATGAAGAAATTGAAGATTTCTTCTCATATATGTGTCCGTCAACCGAAGAGCATAATTTACGACTGCGTGTAGTTAAAAGAATAGAACAAATTATTAATGAATTGTGGCCCGATTCCAAAGTAGAAGTATTTGGAAGTTTTAGGACTGGATTATACTTGCCAACGAGGTAAAATTGAAAAATTAATTGTTTTTATGTTTACAGAATAATGCTAATCAACTTATGTTTCTAACGAGAAATGAATTTAGTTCAATTTGCAGTTTTAAAAGAAATATTACTTCGATTTAACACAGTTTTTTTTTCTATTAATTTTTATAAAAAGCTGTCAATGGCGAACTATCTTGAAACAAGATCGAATTTTTTTTTTCTTTTAGTGATATCGATCTGGTCGTAATTGGAAACTGGTCTAATTTACCACTTCGAACATTAGAACGTGCTTTATTAGATCAAAATATTGCTGAACCCTCGTCTATTAAAGTATTAGATAAGGCTAGCGTTCCTATTGTTAAACTTACCGATAAAGAAACTGAAATCAAAGTTGACATCAGTTTTAATATGAATAGTGGGGTTAAATCGGCAGAATTGATCAAGTCATTTAAACGACGATTTCCAGTTTTGGATAAATTAGTCATGGTACTCAAACAGTTTCTACTGCAACGTGACCTTAATGAAGTTTTTACTGGCGGTATTTCATCTTATAGTTTAATTCTTATGACTATAAGTTTTTTGCAGGTAAGATAAATTTATTTTAATTATTTTTTCAATTCGTGTCATGAATTTCCTTTCTTTCCTGTACGTCGGCTTCTAAATGGAGGTAGGCACGTTACAAATTAAACAAACTAAATTTACTTTTATTTATTTATTTTTTTTGTTAGTTAATTTATTATAAATTTCAGTTATTTCATGTATTTTTAATTAAAATTAATAATTACGTAATTTTATCATTGAAAAGTCGCTTTAAATCATTTTTTTGATAATTACTTTTCAAAATCGAGTGATTTACGAATATACCTGGTTTAAATGAAATCCTGTCCCATCAAGCAGGTATTTAAAATTTCATTTGAATAACAATGGACACCTGTAGCTGTAGGTAAAGTAATTATTCTAACATTGAGACCTGAATCGATTTTTTTTGTTCATATTTTTCTATGGAGTCGTCGTAATCCTAATTTATTTTAATTACTTTTTTTTAATTAATCCTGTTAGAAATTTTCCTAGTTTAATTAGAATTTTTTTTTTCTAGTAAAAATTATTTTATTATTTAAAAAAAACAGTAATTTTATTATTATTTTCTCCAACTTTGAAAGTGATGTGGAATTATTAATATACATTATTTCAGTTACATCCAAGACAAAACGCACACAGTTCAAATGCGAATTTAGGAGTATTATTAATTGAATTTTTGGAATTGTACGGCAGAAAATTTAATTATGTAAAGACTGGAATCCGAATTAAAGGCGGTGGTACTTACATATCTAAAGAAGAGGTGAATATTTAAAAACCGACGAATATTGGTGCAATAAATTTTAATGATTTATCGAAATAATAATCAATTTTAAGGTTCAACGAGAGATGAAAGATGGCCATCGTCCTTCATTACTTTGCATAGAGGATCCATTAACACCGGGCAATGATATTGGTCGAAGTAGTTATGGTGCATTGTATGTGAAAGATGCTTTTGACTGGGCATACTTTGTTCTTTCTCAAGCTGTTAGTCCTCTCAACATACTTGTAAATGACGCAAACAAAGTTAGGTAAGTTCATTTTCCAATTGACAATTATTTAATTTCCATAAAACAATAATAGACAAAAGTAACGAAAAAAATTTTTTTTTATAAATTAAATACCATCTTTTTATTAAAATAAAAATTATAATTTCATATTTCTATGTAATTTTGTAAAAAAAATTTGATAATAATTTTTTATTCAAAAATATAAAAATACTGTCGGGAATTGTGCCATCACCTTTTTTATGATAGTAAAATAACTTTAAACGTAAATACCTGGTCATTAAGATATGTAGTTTATTTTTTCGTTAAAAATTTATTATCTTTTAAATAAATTTTTATATTATTAAAATTTTTTTAAATTTGTAAAGAAAACTCTTTAAATCATTTGATTTTTTTTTTCGTTCTTTTTTTGTAGTATTTTGGGACGGATAATTAGAGTAACTGACGAGGTGATAGACTATCGTAAATGGATCAAAGAAACATTCCCATTGACAGTTAATGAAATGGATTCTCTTTCGAGTTCAACTGGCTCAGATGCATCAACTCTCTCTGCACCTGCTAGTGATACGGTAACATGGAATTTCACAAAAGAAAAATTGACCATTTAATTTATATAATTAATTTTCAAAATAACATGGAAAATTTTTAATCGATTTTTTGGTATTTGTTTTCTTTCTTTAAAAAAAAAAAACCAGGATTCTGAAAGTAGCCGCGAAAATTCTCCAAATGTTGGAAAAAAGACTGAAAATGAATATAAAAACGGAAACACGGAAGATACACATCTTTCTAATACACATGCTCAATGGAAAAAGTCATATAAACCTACCACACATAGTAAGAACCTTCTTTTTGTTTCTTAAAAAAAAGAAAATTGTGTAGTAATTATATGAAGCTGTTTCTAAACGTGTTATTTAATTTTATAACTATTTTTTTTCATTTATAATTTATTTCTTATAAAATAAGTATTCAGTAGAATGGTTGTTTAAATTTAAATCCATAATTCAACTATAAACCTGTCAAATTTCAAGAAAAGAAATTTTAAATTAATCTCAACAATTTTTTTTTTTTTTTGAATAAAAATTACTTTCAGGATCTAGATCTTCTACTCTTAGAAAAAGGAATGCTTTAACTGAAAACACAGAGGTTCCATCATTTTCACCATCATCGTTCCCATAACGACCTTTTTGATTATCCTAAATAAAGGTTCAAAAAAAATTTTACTCTCAGGATTGAGACGGAGCTGTAGTACTAACTACTACATGTGAAAGAATTATACTTTTCTGCCAAAAGTCTAATAATAAAAACAATAAAAAAAAAAAAAAAAAACTACAAAAAATAAGTAAAAAAATAAGCTTTGTACATAATATGCAACACATGCTGCTTTATCGCATGTAAAGAGTATTACGAGTATATTATTCAGATGACTTAAGTATAAAATACAAATAAAAAGTTTTTGGCTATTCAGAATGTGAATGTGTTTTTATTATTATCGTTCCTGTAAAAATTTTGGCAAATGGTGTTTTAAAATTTTAATTTTAAATGCTTTTTCCACCACCATATTATTACTTAAGATAAAATGTAATTTTTAAAACAATATTGAGCACAATTTATTTTATTTTATTGCAATTTAGAATAAAGTGGAAGTAAATTTTTCTTTGTTTAAAATTCTATTTCATCCAAATATTGTTGTATTATACTCGATTAAGATGTACAATAAGTATAATAATTTATGAACAATTTCGATGCCCGTAAAAATTTCTGTATTACAGAATAATGTAGAAAAATGTTTAGGCAGTTTTTGCACGAATAGCAGCTCTCTTTCCGGTGACGGCCTGAAAAATTTTTTTTTAAATTAGGAACATGAAAAACGTATATTTTATTATTTATATGGAAAATATATAATATATAATGAAATTACTTGAAATCCGGATTTAATGCTGGCAACTGAGCATCTAGATCCACAAGTTTCGCACTGAAGAAAGAAGAGCCTAGTATCTTTTTGAAGAATAGTATCAGGGGAACGACATGTGTGACATGTGACATATTCCTTTATATATCTCCTCAATACATTTTCTATCTGTTTCTGTTGGAAACGACCTTTTATAATAAGCTGACTGTTGCCGTCCACAGATCCACTTGTTCCCAATTCGGCCAGTAAAAAATCTAATAAATGTTTCGGTTGTCTGTGTAAGGTTTTGCAAATCTGAAATCATCAATTCACGAGAATTTGAATAAAAAAAGAGGAAAAACTCCTAAATATGTAAAACAAAATAATTTTCAGAAAAATATCTGCAAAATGGGAATTACTTTTTTTTGTTGATATTTTAAGTATAACTAAAATAATTCAAGAAAGATAAATTTTTAAAAAACATACCTCCGTAAAGTTTGCAAACGATGTTTTTTTCGTTCCAATACGAACGACTTGTGGTGGTCTCATGACGAATTTCTGTTTTTTTCCAGCCACCATGTCAGGATTCTTTTCTCTCATAATATTGAATACTCGTAAAAGAAGTTCATCATATGTGTAATCTCTATCCGATCCTACCCAAAGATTGCTTTCTTCCACTGTAAAACATTAATTATTGATTTTTTAATTGTTAGTAAATAATATTACATGTTTAGATAATAATTAAATAATATCAGTAGACAAAATTGTTGCGAGGCTAATTATGGAACCATTATAAATCTTACCGTACTCTGCACTTCGCTCAGATTCAGTGCAGCATGTTAACAAATAACGTTAAAGGTAAACAATCGAATATAATGAAACGAATAGGTAACTATAGTGAATCACGAAAATGAGACAAATCTAATTACAATATATTTAAAAATGTATCGAACTTTTTTTAATTTAAAAGTATCGAACTTTTCATGATTCACGGCAATAAATAAAATGTATTTAATATTTACCATTTTCAGTGTCATCAGCCTCCTTTTTCTCTTCTTCGTGAATCAGTTCCTCGAGATCCTTCTTTCTCTTTTTCTTTTTCTTCGTTTTTGAGAAGTCCATATCCAAATCTAAATTATCATCCACTGAGGGATCCTCCATTTGTGGTTCTGATGCATCCTGTAAACAATATTATTCAATGAGCAATTATTTAAAAAAAACACACATTAGTTTATTTACAAAATGAATAAATAATGAAAAATACAAACCTCTTTTTTTAAATCCGGCAGAGCTGCATCTAATTCGTCAAGATTGAATTTCTTCTTTTTCTTTTTCTTCTTTTTTCCAAATGATTCTAAATCTAGGACTTCATCATCATCGGCATTCATGGCCTCGGGCTCTTGATTCTCTTTATCTCCTGTTCCTTCATTAGTATCTCCTAAATCTCCTCCTTCCGCAAGAGCGGCGTCAATGTCAAAAGGGGTCTTCTTCTTCTTCTTCTTTTTCTTCAAGGTTGGGTCAAACATCTAAAAAAAGAAAAGAAGTTATAAATTTATTAATTTACTGAACATCATTTTAAGAAAAATTTGAACAATAAATCTTTATTTTATATTCTAACTACCATTTTAAAAAAATATTGTATATGATGTGATACAGAAATTAAAAATAAAATTGAGTCGAAAGGTTCACTAAATGTCACCCACTTAATGAGGAAAAAATGTAAGATATTTATGAATATGCTCTTCAATGGGATTCTTTAGTTCACAAATATTTATTCATAATAATGATAGATCAAAATATTTAACAAACAATTTGATATGGATACAAATATAATTGAAAATAATTAAAATTATTTACATACTATACGCACAGTATATAGTTTCAACATTACAAGCAGAATGACATGCCATGCTTTCTGAATGCATGCGGTGAAATGATTCAATATTTAAGTGGTTTTTCATAACTTACCGATTCTTCCTCAGACATTTTTAGGGCAAATTTAACGATTTCTCTATTTAAAATATTTTAGATGATTTTTATAAATATATTAAAGCAAAATATTAAAAATTCCAACCAGATTGTATTTTATTACATCAGAAAACTTCTAAATAGTTAATCCATAAAGTATGAACTCACTGAGAGAGTTAGCTTGCTCTTGACATTAATAATGCTAAGTACACACGACATTGATAACTCCAGTGATGGGAAACAATTTGAACCCATATTTAGTTTACTTAGTTCTCTAGTGGTGCTCTGCAATCGTAAAGAAAAATGTTTTTCTACTGTAAAATACGTAACGTGGAAAAGTGCGCCCTCTGGCATACGTATTTACGTAAAAATTTAAGTTACGTACTAGTTTTTTTACTGTTGTGTTGTCAAAATAAGCGACAAAATAATTACTTGACAACGAAAGTATTATTTCAAAATTTATTAATTTATTTATATTTTTAATTAATACTAAATAAAATATATTATATCTTTATAAAGACAAGTGTTAGTGTAAATATCCTAATACATTATATAGTATAAACATAACCTCAAATATTGATAAATATTTCGATTTTTTATTTCTCTAATCTGCTCTAAATTTAAAAACTACTAATAAATTTTTATTTATAATTATAAATCTAAATATTCTATCGTGAAAATTAGAATGCAAACAAATACAAATGAAGATGTATGGAAAGAATTGTCGGAAATACCGGCCGATCCTCCAAAAATGAGAAACAAATGTGAACAATGCCGGTTAGTAACAAATTTTGTAATTCTTACAAGAATGTATATTGTCAATTGTCAATATTTAATTTTATCATCATCATTTATTTGAAGCAATTTACATTGTAAAAATAATAAAATTTTCTTTTTATTTTCTATTTACAGGCGTCCAATAACTGTTTGTTGGTGCTCAGGTCTTCCAAAAAATCGGATATTCACGCAGTCTAGATTGATAATTTTACAACATCCAGCTGAAGAAAAAAGAAGTCTTAGAACAGTTCCTATGTTATCATTAGCACTGGAGCATGAAAAATGTGTTACATACAGGTTAGATATTTTTTTCTCCACCTTCTCTCAATTTAAGCTTTTGTGCTTAAATTTTAATAATCATTGCGTCATTTCTATTCATTTTAGGGGAAAAAAGTTCCCACAAATTAAACATACAGGATTACAAGAAATATTAAATGACCCAAATACTATTTTACTATATCCAACTTCTGATGCTGTTGCATTAGAAGAACTTACGCCGGTGGGTTTTAATGAACAAAAACCTTATAATGTAATTTTATTAGATGGAACGTGGCCTCAAGCTAAGGTAAATTAATTAATGAAAAAAACCTTATGAATTTTGATTTAATAAATAAATATAGAGGGAAATTATTTTTACTTATAGGCAATTTATCACTCAAGTCCAGCTCTTTATACAATTCGAACTTGTAAAATTGTTGGAGCTCCGATAAGTCAATATGTTATAAGAACTCAACCGGCAGACAATTGTTTATCAACCCTAGAAACAGGAGCAATTGCTCTTTCTATTTTAGAAAATAAAGCTTCTTTAAAAGAAGAAATGCTTCGTCCCCTTCACAATTTGTGCAGGTAATATTTTTCTTTTCCGTTAAAATGCAATAATTATTACATATTTGTTATTTCTAGTAAGAATTATTTTTCAATTGTAATAATTAAAAAAATAATTATTTCTTTTAGATTTCAATTAGCCAATGGTGCTGTAATTCATCATTCAAAGGAAGTGATGCCAAAACAAAATAATTCTCACAAACATTCAAAAAGAAAAGTTAGAGAACAATTATGATAACATTAAATCAATTAAAAAATTAATTAGAAAATGAATGGAAATTGAATTTTTATTTTCTTTTATTCAAACAGGAATAGAAAAAATAAATTCCTCTCTTTTCGATTTCACTTATTTCAGTTTCCATTCCTAACAAATAGTCAAATTACCTAATTAAAAATTTTTTGAAACAATTAACAAATTTTGTTTGTAAATATAATATACATTTTTTTGTATTAAATTTAATAATTGCTTTTTAAATGAACTTTGAAATTACACATTGCAAAAAGGTTTCGCTATAAAATTTCTCTTATTTTAATAGGAATTTGAAATAAAATGAAATTTCAACATTTTTATATTGAATTTTATTGTAACTTAATTTAATTATCATTTTTAACATGTAGTTTATAAATTTGATATTTGAAACTTAATTACTTTTTTTTTAAATTAATTTTTAATTAATTTTTGTTATTATGTAAATATTTTTTTTATTTTTATTTCCGGTGTATCGAGCACCAAAAATTATTATGTCTATTTCGTAATTATGAAATTATTTAACGATATTTACAAATGAAAAAGAAGAAACGGTAATGATAAATTTATCTAATTTCTTCCACAAATAATTTTTTCATGACAGTGTGGACATTCTCCATAAATTTGATCAAATGCTGTTATTTTTGCATTAGCAGATTCCAACCACTGAAAAATAAAAATTCTTTATATTTCTATTATAATATATTAACATAAAAGTTATTAAAAATTTTTATTTACCTGTCGTAAGCAGGCTGAATGAAAATTTTTCCTACATCGTGTATTATTGCAAATTATATTGGGCAACTGATCGTCACATTCTTTTTCAAAACAAATACAACACTCTTCGTCATTTATTATTCCAATATTTATATTTTCACTTATTTTTTCTGGAGCTTGTGGAAACTCGTTTATATTGAGTAACAAGTACAAATTATGCAGCAAGGAATACTCGCAATCCCATAACTAAAAAATTTAACATTTCCATAATATCTACATATAATTTAAATTCTAATTTTAAATCAGAATAAAAATTTTTTCACCTGTATACGATCTGAAAGATTTTCACGATATTTTAAAACTTCTGATTCACAGCCAACGAGTTTGACATTCGGTACACTTGACAGATAAGAAAGATCTAATGTCATCATAAGAGACAATGAATCTGAAAGATAAATTCTTCGATAAAGCTGATGTGGTTTTGGGTTAATTGGATCTATGACCCAACACTCTCTGCAATTAAAAACAAAATTTAATTATTAACTTTAAGTTTTTGAATTATGATAGATTGCAATTATAAAAACGTAAAATTTAATTATTTCAATTAAACATACGTGTCAATTTCTTTCAATTCGATCCAAACTCTTCTTAAACTATCAAGTTTTGAAATAAAAATGTTACAAATATTGTTTAACGGTAATAAAGTATTTTCAATTGATTTATTGTCTAAAATATTCGGAATTTCGGAATTCACAATTTTCCACAAATTCCCTTCTTTATTTTGAACAATTATTGAAATACCATTTCCCGTTAATTTAATATTCTTCATATCGAAATCAGATGAAACTTTTATTTCCTGTAAAAATGAATTTTAATTTTTTTAAATTAAATTAAATGGAATATTTTGAATTCAAAATGAATTTTCTATTAGTAAAATATAGTTTGAGAAATAATAAATTTTATTCTTACTGAAGTTTTGAGAAGCAATTCTCTTAGTTCATTGAGTCTATTTTTCATCGATTCATGATCAATTGATTCGTCAGCGATACACTTGTAATGAATACATTCCTTTTTCTAAAAAAAAGAAAGCAAAAATTGGTATTTGTTTCCGATATTGTAAAGTTATGCT
The DNA here is from genome assembly GCA_001855655.1 of Leptopilina clavipes. Taxonomy (NCBI): domain Eukaryota; kingdom Metazoa; phylum Arthropoda; class Insecta; order Hymenoptera; family Figitidae; genus Leptopilina; species Leptopilina clavipes. Next base: position 25,076 of record JUFY01026033.1, on the reverse strand, counting down.
TTTTATAAGTATAAACACATTCTTACCACTTGTTGTATAAAATATTCCTTTAAATTATTTAGAAATGAAAGCAGAGATATTTTATTTTGCAAGGAATTTTGTTTTAATATTTGAAAATCAGATTTAAAGGAACGTCTAAAATTTTCAGTGAAATAAACATTCATATCGTCTAAATCTGGATAGAAAGGAACAATTAATTTGATCTTTATAAATGTTTTCCCATGGATATTACAAATTTTTGTTAAATTTAAAAAACCCTCGAATGTATAAGGAGATCTTGAAATTAAAATCAATTCTGGATGCCATTTGAATAAATTTAATTCTTCTTTACGTTCCAATGTATTAACATAACACGCAGGAAGCATTTTCAATTTGACATTTCACAGTTTTTTACAGTTTGTAAACAAACAGAAGTGACAAGGTTATATCAGGGTTGAGAAGATAGATTTTCTTCGCGCGCTCACATTTTTAAGAATTTAAGCAAAAATTATAAAAAAATCATTTGACAAATTAATAAAATTAACTATTTTTAAACTTAAGTAAACAAATTTTTTGAAATTTGTTATAAACTGTCGGAAATTTGTTTTTTGCCTGTTAGTCTATTTCCATAACTTGCAAAATGACCATAAGAAATTTGAAGTGTAGATAGTTTAGTTTCTCAACTCTGGTGATATTGAACTTAACTTTTTTTTTTTGTTTACAAAATGTCAAATACACAATATGTCAAGCTCCAAATGTTTTATTCTTATTTTTTAAACTAAAAAAGAATACTAATTTTTTCTACTCCGGTATATAATTTTAGTCATCTCGTTTTATAGTATATTACAATTAAAATTGTGTTTCATAAAGTTAAAAATTATTCAAATATAATTAATTTTATTTATAATTTTTAATGCAAAAGATTAATAAGCATTAAACATGAAAATATTTTCCAAAAAAGTATTTCTACTTATTACGGGAGCAAGTCAAGGAATTGGTAAACAAATTGCAAAATCTTTTGCGCCGTTATTACCAGCTGAATCACAAGTTTTACTTCTTGCAAGAAATGGAGAAAGTTTAAATCTAATTAAACAAGAGTTACCTGATAATTTAATAGTAAATACTGTTAGTATTGATCTTTCCTGCACGACAACTGAAAATTTGACTGGTAAGAAAATTTAATATTAAATTTTCATTATATTGCTATTATTCATTTTTATAATACTCGATTTCTTTCAATTCAGAAATTTTTCGGAATTCTGTTAAAGAAGACAGTATTTCACAGTTTAGTGAAGCTGTTATTATACATAATGCCGGTTCCTTGGGAAATATAACTCAGAAGACTTCGGATATGTTAGATTTTGATGTATGGCGTAAATACTACGATTTAAATGTATTTTCTCCAGCAGTGCTAAATAATGTTTTTATCAAATTTTTCAATGGACATGTGAAAAATAAGATTTTTGTTATTAACATAACTTCACTTTGTGCACTAGAACCGATGAAATCAATGGGATATTATTGTTCTGGAAAATCAGCTAGAGAAATGTTTTTCAAGGTAATATTTTTATAAACCATTTTAAAAAATTGTTTTAATTGAAATTTTCTTCTTACCTCAGGTATTCGCTAAAGAAAATCCGGACATAAACGTATTGAATTATTCACCAGGTCCCGTGAAAACTGACATGTTCCATGACGTGTGTCAAAATGTCAGTGATTTTGAAGTGAAGGAAACATTTAATGAATTAAATGTTAAAAACACAGTTTTAACAACACTGCAAACAGTTAATCGTCTTTTAAAAGTACTAGAAGAACAAAAATACACTTCAGGCGATCACATTGATTATTACGATTCTTTATAAAATTACAAATTTAATTTTTGTAAATTTTACTCTATATTTTAAATAAGAAAATGTTTTTTACTTATGGAAAAGTAATAAAGAAATCAAAAAGAAAGAAATTTGTTGAATCAGTTTTATATAACAAGAAAAAAGATTACATTCAGTTTACCCGCTAAATTATGAATAATATACAGTCGATAGTTATTTTTTAAAACTGATTGAAATATGAAACATAAAAAAAAGTTGGCATTCATTTCATTTAAATATGTACTTCTCTTTTTTTATACATTAATGCAAAAGTCTCAATAATAACAAAAGTGTACTTACAGTTTGCTAAGAATCGCTTTCATGCAAAGGAATAACGAATTTAGGACCAAAAGGTGATCTGTAAGTGATACCAACATCTACAAAGACTCTGTACGGTAAGGCGAGATTTAACAAATACAATCGACCATTATCGGTACTGTGTGCCAATGGCAATGCACCCAAGAGACTAAATTTACTTAAAACGCCAGGTGTACCTGAAGACGGTGGTTCAATTGCCAAAATTGGTGCTCTATTATTATTTGCCCATTTTGCCACAGAGGTTACAATTCTCGGTGAATTTTCCTCACACAATGCCATCACTATTAAATCGACAACAGGTGGTAAATTTTTCACATCTGATTCCACATTGTTATTTGTTAATTTATATAATGACAATTCTTGAAGTAGAAACACGTCTTCGGAATTTTCAATAAATACAATTGTTTTTACACCGTGACTAGAAAGTTGTCGAGCACAATTCACACCAGCTGCACCTGATCTGTGTGGTCCACAAAGTGCAACAACTGTTGGTCGTTGATGGGCATTATTTGGATTGAAACGATGTCCACCGCCCAAAAGTTGTAGAATAATTTCTGTTCCAGCACGTCCAAATAATTCTACCTAAAAATATCATTTATTTTCAAAATCCGTTTAAATAGAAAAATTTTTAATAAACTTACTCTTCGCTCCCAAGTGATGCCATATCGATCGGCTGCACCAATTAATTGACGATGAAGATCAAGAGTGACGCTTGGAATGATTAAACCATCATCCGTTACATATTCCGTTCTGTCAGGATAAGGTACAATTATTTGACGAAATATTGCTGGCGCTGATTGAATGATATTTTCATCATGTCGATATCTCGCCTTGTTTATCTTATTACTTTCCGATTGTCGAACAATATCCGGTCTGGATGAATTTATTTCTTGCCAGACAGCCTGAAAATGATTTTAATTTTTATAAAAAATGAATTTTTACAGAAATTTATATACTTTGTTTGTTAAATACCTCTTTGTTAAATAATGCCAAATTTTTTTCAAAATCAAAATCTTGTTTTAAACATTGATCAATTGGCGTTCCGAATGCTTGTTCATCTCTTTCATTTCGCCTTTGTCTGTGAGTTAATTTTCTTTGATTCGATTTAGATATAACTTCAGCTAGAAAAATGTAATCATAAATTACAATCACTTTTTTAAATGATTTAAAAAGAACTATGACATAAAATAGATTCAAATTAAGATATACCTGAAGTGATTCTTCCGTTTGACGGGATTTCCATTTGAAATGTTGATTCAATTGATTTTTTCAAAGTGAATTGCGTTTGTACTTGTACCTCGGGTGGTGGTGGAGGTGTAAAATCCGACGTGGATCTACCAGCTCTCTTTGCGATTGGTCTTTTAACAATAACACGACTTTGTGTTTCAGCATCCGTAATATTTTTACCAGCATCATTAATCGATATTATTGAAATTTCAACAATATCTTTTGCGCTACAATAAAAAATTATATTATTCAGTCCATGCTTTAATTGAATTTTATTTTAATTTTATAAATTAAGGGGAAAATTTTCTTACTTTATAGTGACTCGAGATGAAGAATGTGGTACACCATTGCAAAATGCTTTCGTCAAGATTACTTTTTGATCATTAAAATCAACAATTTGCCCTTGATAAGTGCCTATTTCTTCCACACATGTTATTGAAACAGTGCAACCCAAAAATTGTTCAGTCATTGTGAAAAAAATCTGAAACTAAAGATACATAATTAGAAAAGACAAAAATTTTAATAAACGATTTGAAAGTTAGTCAATAAAGAAACAATTATTTCTGTTATAAACTTAAAAGATCATTTAATTTTCTATTATAATAGTTCTAAAAAAAATGTAAATTAACATCACAGTTAAATTTTTACTCCATTGTTATATTGTTAAAAAAATAATTAAAAAATAGAGATTATAAATACATATGTTCAATAAAATATTCTTTAATAGAGTATTATTGTTTCCTTATTGATAAATAGTGTAAAATCTAAGAATGGAAAAATTTAAATTGCATAAAGATTCTACCTGTTACACAGCTTCTCTATACTGGAATAAATAATAGTAAATATCTCTCAAAAGAGAGAAAGGAATGAATTGAAATATTGTTAAAAGCAAATAATAGAAACCAGATTATGAGATTTTTTTAGGAACTATTAAAAAATATCGAATATTATATTGTAAAATCCTTCTAAAACCTTTTTTTCTTTTTTTTCCAGTGTTTAGCAATGACAGCTCACCAGGGGACTGAAGGTTCCATTCTTCGATGGTAAAAGACGTAAATATCGATAACTTGTAAATATGCAAGCATTTTCTGTTAACAAGCTTAAGGTTATCGGTGTGATCGTACCCGTAGGAGCATCTTAAATTGAAACAACAGGGATTCTACTTTGTTAATTTATCAGAAACATTCTCAACCCTGTTTAATTTAGTTACAACATTGTCGTTTATTTATTTAAAGGCTATTAGGCGAAATACACTATTTGATTGGTGGAAAAGTTTTTATTTAACCGTAATTTCCGTATATACACAAGAATGCAAATTGGGTTTTCTAACCTCAAATAATGATACGTATAATAACAACAACAGTGTAAAAAAATATATTCAGTAATTTTTTAAAAAGAGTGTTAAAAAAGTATAATTAAATAGTTAAAGCAGTTTAAAAGTCTTCTGTGAATATTTCTACTTTATATTCTTAAGGTAAATAATAATATGCTACTTTATAAATATTATTATTTTACAATAGAAACCAGTTTGTTATAAACTTAAAAATTTATATTTTTTAAGCCATAAATAAAAATACTTTTCTCTTTTAGATGAATCGAGGTATTATTATGATGCGATCTTTAGTGTTTTCGAATTTTCGAAGCAGAAATTGTAGCACTCTTCCTAAAGAGGCTATAATATATTTAAATAACCAAACAATTGTTTGCTGGCATCCGGAGCAACCTTTTCCTTATAAATATACAAAACCATTACCCAGGGAAATAATGCCAAAGTCAATGTTACAAATTGGTAAGAAAGAAATAATAGAAGCATATGAACATAAACCAATACAACAAATAGCAGACGAACTTGCTAAATTAACACAAACGACAAAGCATAGATGGTTTCCAAGGAGTAGAGATAAGAAAGCAAAGAAAACACCACGTGAAAGGAAATATATGTAAAATTTTCACAAATCGTTGAAATTTTTCCATTAATATTATTGTTTATGACTAGTTTAGAATCAGAAAATAAAATTTATTACTAAATTTATTTGCTTTATTTAAAGTTCTTATAAATCTCAAGTCTCATTAGCGAATACAAATTTAATTAAATATATAATTCTTTCTTTATGTAAAATCACAATGTTTTTGTACATTTTCGTTTTTTATGAATTGCACTTTTATGCTAAATATCTCCTTACAAGTAATATACAATTTTAATAATACAAAATTTTCGAAAAAATAAATTTTTGACATACATAAAACATCAGAAATATTTAACTCTATTTTGCCGAGTTAATACTGTCATATAGTATTTAATATACAGAGTCTGAGATCATTTTTTGTATAATATTGATATAAAAAATCATCAGTCTTTTTTTTTTGAAAAAGTACTGAGTTAATTATTTTATTTACATTTCTATAAATGTTCTGGAAAAAGATGTCGTTCACCTTCGACCATTAATATCTTCATAGCCTTGTAAAGCAAATATTTTCCCAAGTCACATTTTTCTTTATTCGTCCAAGTTGCTATTTTACCATAATATTCTCCACCTTTGCAATTAGCTAATTTCTCAACTCCCAATGCATTAATCATTACCGCTTCTCGCGTATAAGCCTCAACTGGAATTGTGTTATGAAATATATGTAAAACAACGACACCTTGTTTTTCATTCCAAATGTCAAGAATTCTTTTTATCTTCTTACTCGATGTTTCAACTTCACTTGATACCCATACATGAAATGCATCATATAAGTGAGCGTAGGGTCTCAATTGCTTTCCCTTTCCCACATAAAAAATTGCCGATAAAAACGTTTCCCATTGTTCTTGTAGAGAAAGATTTGTTCTTCGATTTGGAAGATTTCTTGTTATTCTCGAATCTAGCAACAGATAATTGAAACAAGTTTTTGTTAATCCCTCACGCCATTTACGTGTAGGATCGGGTCTCGCGAACTCCAGGAATATTTCATGTTCCCGATCTTTATATAATTGCAAATCTGTTTGCCAATTTGGAGAAATCAAACATGATCGAACAGAATGAGTTTCGAGCATTTCAGATCGATTTTCATGAAGTGGTTCAGTTTTTATATTTTGATTCATTGTTTCAAGTTTCATTAATCGCTTTAAGTAGACTCTATGCGTGGAATTTGTAATTGGACCTGGATTTTCTCCTAATTTTGTAAGCCTCTCGCGAAGTGTTTTCTTGTCAATCAGCAACATTTCCTGTGGAAGACTTGAAACTGTAAAGAAAATTACATTTTATTTTTGAATTACTAAAAAGCTTAAAGTTCCATAAACAAATTTCGAAGCAATTTAAATTTTCCATAATAAATTTATTTATCTAATTTGTGAATGAATTAAGTAAATTTATTCATTTGTTTTAATCGATTAAAATATACATTACAATATCTCACCGGATTCAGCAGTAGAACAAGTGTAATATGATGTTAATTCTTCCTTATTGATCATAACACTGGAAAAAAATGTATACAATTTAAAATTATTTATTTACAATTGTTAATTTACTTTCAAACGACTAGAAGAGATTTTGAAAAATATTTTTTAAGAAAAATATTCTTACCAGGATGGTGTAATACAAAGTCTGCGTTCCATTAATACAACACCTTCTTCAAAATCTTTGTATTTATATTGTTCTTCAATGCTTACAAAAGTTTCATTAACTTGTCTGAAAAAAATTGAATTGAATTAAAAATTAAAAAAAGAAATACAAGCTTAAAGATTTAATTTAGTTTATTAAATATAGAAATTCAAGTAAAAATGTTACCTGTCCATAAGACTTCTTTCTGTGAGATCATCAGTAATGAAACTATTTTTGCTTTCTTTGAAAAAACTTTCATATTTTCCAATATTATCTTCAGTTTCACGTTCATTAAAAGATAACAAAGATTTCTCGGATTGATAAGATTCACTCTGTACTTGGCTATTAACTAAACTATCATTTTGAGAATCATTGGCTTCTAATTCGTATTTAATATTAGATATTTCTTCAGTTGAGTCCATTGTTTTTAACTTTATTCGTGAAATAGAATCACTTTTGTTGGAAGTCATATTTTCAAGAGATGTATTAAAATCACTTTCGTCGGTACTATTCATAGAGTTTGATATATTTTGTTTAAAATTTTCAATAATTTTTGTATTTTGAAAGTCATTATTATTTGTCAATGAATCAAAATCTTCAGTAATGTAATCTTCTAACTTCATTGCTACATTTTTTAATTGCATTATTTTACTCGATCCACTGTAAATTCCACTCGATTCTTCTGTATCTTTCTTTTTCTGACAAGATTTAATTTTCCTCTCGATACTCGATGGCTTTTTGAAAAAAGGTGATTCCTGTTCTTGTAAAATTTTATTTTGAAAATTTCTTGGAAGTGATTTAGAAATGTTTGCAACTCTTTGACAGTGTAATTTGTAAGTTTCACTAATTAATCCACATGGTGTTCGTGATATTATTTTTTTTGACGAAATTTTACCAATTGTGGGAGTTGATTTTTGTCCGAATATCGGTATTTTTGATAATTTTTCCTTTTTATTTGAATTTTTGTTAATAGCACAATTTGGTGATTTAGTAATGATGGAATCGTTTAAATAATTGGAAGCATTTCTCTCAAAAAATAGAGACTTTTCGATAGTTTTATCATTTCTAAATCGAGTAAGAATATTACAGTTTGGACTTTTACTGACAATAGAATTGTCAAGATTATTAATATCTCTTTCATTTAAAGGAGTTTTTATTCTCTGCTCTTCAGATCTTTGTGACAGAAGATTTTTCGTTGAGCTAAATTTGTCTTTTAATTTGTTTTTTAATCTTCCTCTAATAAAATTCCCAGAAATTGCATTTCGATGATTTGTAAACTGATTTGACACTTGAGCTAAAGAATTCGAAGTTTTTGGAATTAATTGTATTCTTTTTTCGAACAAGGAAGTATCAGAATCATGTGCATTATCAGTTTGGGTAAAATCATTAGAAATTGTTGTTGAAAGATGAGAAATTGGTTGACTGACAATTTGTTTTTCTTCTTCATGTTTAATTTCTGTTTTGTAGGACGGTTTTTTATTTTCCTTTCGTTCTTGTTGGATTTTTCGATTTCTTCTTCGAGTTATGCATTCTTCATTTAAAAGTAACTGATAGTCGGAAGAACTTGAGCCGTTTGATGATTTAATATTTATTTCAAGAACATTCTCTGGTGAGATATTTAAAGTACTAGTTGCTTGTTCATCTGTTACCACATATTCGGCTACTAAATTCTTGTTATTAATCAAAACCTTTTCTAAAAGAGAGAGAAAAAGGAAAAAATTAATAAAGTTTAAAATAATTATAATTATATCAGTAGACAAAAAAAATAATTACCAAGCGCTATATCGTATTTGATTTCTTCTTCTTTTTCGTCATTCATGACATCTTCACAATATTTACGAAGAACACTAACAGCATTATAGTGTGCTCCATCGAAAGCAAAGTGAAATGGACTGTATCCTTCATTATCCAGATATAATGGATCCCCGCCATTTAATAAAAGTAATTCGAGAATTTCACATCGACCCCAAGCAGCAGCTATATGAACAGGAGTTAAACCCTCAATAGATCTGAAATAAAATTTGTTTAAAAATTTTTTACAATAGGTAAAATAAATTTTTCATAGTCAACATTGTTTTTGAATAGAATTCTAAAAATGATTTTATTTTAAAATTATTCTACCTTATATTTGGATTTCCTCCACGACGGAGAAATAATTTTGTTACTTCCTCTGCAAAAGATTCACAAGGGTTTCCAATTGCCAAATGAAAAGGTGTAATTCCAAAAATTGGTATGAGAGTGTTAGGATCTGCATCTTTATTATCCAGGAGTGTCGTTACCTGTCTTTTTTTAAATTAAAATTGATTACAATCTCATTAGTATTTTGAAATATACATTTCATAATAAAACAGTTTGACATTCACATTCTTATTTTTGTAGTTAAAATAAATTCATTTTAATCTGTATATGATTCTTGTAAAATAAATAAATATTGTATTTATTTATTTATATAACTTATAAGAAACACTTAAAGTGAACTAATATAACCTAAAAAAGAGAAAAATTTATTCGTATACTTACTTTATATTATTATCCTCTACTCCATCGCACAATGAAGAGGCAAGAAAAAGTTCTTTTTTTGCTTTTGGTGTAGTAAGCATTGTGTTAAGTAGTAATTATTATGCGTAAATTAAAATCTATTTGTTTTTTATTCCAAACATTCGAATACACAAACGGTCAGTCCCAGGCCTGGTCGTGGTCAGTCCACGCGTTATAAAGCTGAATCCACAAATGAAATGAAAATCAAGTGGCGCGACCGTCGCCAACTCGTCTCTTGATTGTGGACTCTGCCTTAGTAAACAAAACCGTTTAAACACGTTTAAAATGATTGTAATGATTTAAAAACATCTTAAACAATATTAACAATTTAAAATGGGTGTAAAAGAATTGTGGAATATTATTTCACCATCCTGTGAGAGAAAACCATTATTTGAACTTCAAGGAAAAGTAGTCGCCATTGATTTAAGTGGTTGGGTTGTTGATTCTCAAACTATTGTTGACAATGTTATTCAACCAAAAATGCACCTTCGGTAAGTTAATTTTTCTTAAATTTGTTGTTAAGAGTTCTTTAGAATATTCTATTTTCAAATGTATTCAATATAAATAGTAAATTTGCACATAAAACCGGCATTTGGCTAACATAACCTAATTGTCGATTTTGTTTTTATTGTTTCGTTTTATTTATTGATATTCATGATAATTAATTTGGAACTGTACTATTTTGTCACTTCTTTTTTATATAAAACAATAGTACACTGGTTTTATAGAGTACATCAATGAATGCATTCAACCTGCATGAGATTTTTTTTTTAAATAAAATGTGGAAATTTTATTAAAAGAATTATTTTATTTTCTATTTCACAGCAATCTCTTTTTTCGAACTGCGTGTTTGCTCATGAATGATATATATCCAGTTTTTGTATTAGAAGGAACAGCGCCCAGTTTAAAACATAAAACAATAGCAAAAAGAAATGAAATTCGAAATGGTACTACACAGAAAAAAACTAAGAGAAAAGGTGGGCGAGGTAATTTTAATAATATTCTCAAAGAGTGTGAAAAAATGCTCAAGTATATGGGAATAGCATGTATTCGTGGGGAAGGTGAAGCTGAAGCAATGTGTGCTTTATTAAATGCAGAAGGGGTAAAATATATTTTTTACTTTTTCATTAACCACCATTGAAATTCCCACACATTCTAATTAATTTTTTAATTACAGCTTGTAGATGGATGTATTAGTCAAGATAGTGATTGCTTTCTTTATGGAGCAAAAGTTGTCTACAGAAATTTTTGCACGAGTGCTCAAGGAAATCGTGGAACCGCAAATGGATCTATTGACGAGTATTCTATGGAAAAAATTCAACGTGTTTTTGATCTAGGAAGAAATAAAATGATAGCACTGGCTCTACTTTGTGGCTGTGATTATAATGATGGAATAAATGGTGTTGGAAAGGAAGCCGCTCTCAAATTATTTAAAGTCGTAAATGAAACTAATATAATAGAAAGGTATGTGTAACACAATTAATATTAAATAATTAAAAATTGTATTTTCTTTTATTTCATTCTTTGATCTTTACTCACAGAATGAAGAGTTGGAAAACTGATTTTTCATTTACAAGAATGGAGACTGAATTGGCAAATCCTAATATCTGTACAACATGTGGGCATAATGGAAAAATGAGATCACATGTTAAGTCTGGATGTGGCGATTGTGGAACTGTAACAAAATGCAATGATAGTTATAAGTAAATATATTAAAATTGCTTAGAATTAATTGGAAATTTTGTGAATTTCAGATGGAAAATTAATGAAAATATTGTTTTCTAATTTCAGAGAAAAAAGAATTTTAATATCAAATGAACTCTCGATAAGAAAGAAAGCTCTTCTTGTTGACGACTTTCCAAGTGAAGAACTGATAAATGAATTTTTGCAACATAAGGATTCAGTGCCTACAAATTTAAATTTGAAATGGAAAATACCTGATGTTCATAAATTTGTAGTAAGTTGATTTTCTCCTTATTTCACTAACATTCAATAATTCGTTAATAATCTTTATTATATTTTTCATCAATTTCATCTACACTGAATATCTTCTTTAAAATTTGTATATAATTACAGAAATTTATGGAAATGTATTTACTATGGATACCAGAATACTCCTATGCGAAAATATTACCTTTATTGACGCGTTGGCAAGTGCGAAATCTCACAGAAATACCGGACGATAGACGTTTAACAATGCCGAATTTATTAATCCCGGAAAGAATAAAAAAGCCGCGTAATATTAAGGGGATAGCAACTTATGAAATTGTGTGGGAGGACAAAGAAGGCATTTTTAAAGGAATGACATTGGCTTGCACTTCTGAAAACGAGGACAACTCTGAAGATCTTCCAGCAACACCAGCAGAGCTTGCAACTCTCGAACCGCAGCATTTGTTTAAAAAATGTTATCCACATTTAGTCGAAGAATTTGAAAATGCAAAACTAGCGAAAAAAAAGAAACCTGCAAAACCAAGAGGGAGGAAGGCTAAAGCGACAGAAGATGCAACAGCAGAGAAACCTGAAGAGAAGAAAAAAGCACAAAGGCGACCTAGAAAACCGAAAACAACTGAAGTTCCAAATAACAGAAAAATAGATGAATTTATAAAAATAAATATGCAAACGCTTGAAGATTCCTTCGATGCCTTGACAATCACTCCAAAACGAAAGAAAATAAGTAACAATGTTATTGAAAGTGAAATAAAATCTCACAATGATAGTGAAATTAATAATCCCCAGTTGGACCTGGAAGTTGAACGATTAAATCGAATTTTAAATGGCTCACTATTAAGAATGTTCAATGAACTCACTCCCGAAGATTTTCCCAGTGAAGCTGAGGATGAAAATATGTTGGAACAAATTTGCAGCAATACACAGACAATGAATATTAGTTTTCCAAACAATCAAAGTACTAAACATTTGGAATCAGAATTCAATTTAGAACCAAAATCACAAATTAATTCTGTCAATTCAATGAACAAATCGGACAATTTTGATTGCACTTTAAAACGAATTATAGATTCCCATAAAAATGCCGTGGATTATAAAAAGAAACCATTCACTTTGATTAGATCGCCAAATGTCTTCGCTGTCAAAAAATCAAAAAAGAAATTTGACGTGATCAATTTCACTTTTGAGAAAGAAAATTCTCCGGAACCAAAAGTAAATTACAAAATTTCTGAAGATTGTATCAGACGATCAGCATATATTTCCAGTCTATTGAATAGCAAATCTTCCGATCAAGATGATTCTATGGAGAAATTTGATCGCATTAATGCCTCCTTGGAACGTTTTTTGTTTGGCCAGGAACTATTCAAAGATAAAGAAAATTCGGAAAATTCGATTCATGATAAAGTCACTCCACCGGATACATCTCAAGCTGCAATATTAGAACAGAAAGATTTTAAAATCGTCCATGATAATGTTTTGAAAACAAGAAATCGAAAAGATTCTGTGAAAAATAAAAATCACACACATTTTTCACTGGAACGTTCTTTACATGTTCACAATCTTATTAGGGACATTAAAGATTCCGTTTCTAGTATGCCTGACATTACAAGTGACTCTGTTTTCAAGAAATCAGACGAAAATGATATTATGGATAATGTCGATTCCCTTAATTCATCTTTAGAACGTCTTCGATTTACTCAGTATTCAAATATAAATTTTCAAAGTGATGAACTCGAAAACAGTAGATCAGATAATGTTTTCAATTTGTCTAAATTCGAACCTGAGAAAAACAAATCATTGGATATCACGAGCGTTGAATGTTCAATTTTAGAATTTCTTCCAATTGCTCAACAACCTGAGGATGATACAAAAAATACTAAAATTTGTATTGAAAGAATTAATCGCAAGGATAAAACAATTGCTGGGTTGATAACTGATAATTTCGATAATGAACATATGGATAGTCAAAATTCCAAGTACGAAGAAGGTGATATACAAATTTTAGATTATCATCACAAAGAAAATAAAAATTTTCAACACAATGAAGAAATAGTTCATGGAAATTTTAATCAGAAAGTAAATGAAAATATTCAAAAAAATTTTAATGATAAAATAAAAAAAATAATTCACGATGAATTAGAATATTCAGATGAATATGATATGTTTGATTTTTCAACTGAATGTTCACAAAATTTTGAAAGTCCCCAAGTAAAATTAATTAAAGAAGATAAACCTATTCGAAAATCAACTCTCGAGAAACTTAAACTCACCGACAAAGATGAATCAATTGATGAATTTGATATTTTAATTTCGAATTGCAAACCTCTTAACGAAATCAACTTGGATAGTCTTGGAAAACGGGAAACAGTACGAACATCGACTCCAGATATTATTGTAACGCCTGGAAAGAAGTTTAGTTTCGGCATCGAAGATTTGATGAATGACACTGATTTGTAAGTTTTATAAATACTAGTCAAAATTTTTTTTAATTCTATTTCGTATTTTAGATTTTTTTTTATTTTCTGGTCAAATTATACAATTTGTCTGACATTATATTTTAATTGTTGGATATAATTTTCAATTAGAACTACTTTTTTAAAAATATTTTTACAATTGAAATTTTAATTCTTCGATATAAATGTCCATCAGATTTATGGATTTTAGAAGAAGTAATGTATCAATTCGTCTTTCTTTGATTCTTTCTATATCGTGAGATTCATCTTGTTTAGTCAATTCCTCTTCGCATTTCAATCTCTTTTGAATTTCTTCTTTAGCTTTACACAATTCATCTTCTTCCAAAAATAGTGATTGATTCATAAACGCTACGTCTATTGTTTGTTGTTCTTTTTTCAATTGAAATATTTTTCCCTGGAGTTGACAATTTCTAACAAATTTTTCTATCCCTTGAACTTTTTTCTTCAATTCTATGAAATAATTTCCATTTTGAAAATTTGTTTCCTCTTGGATTTTTAATTTTTCTGTTACTTTCTCAAACAAGTTTTTTAATTTATTTACACTGAAATTTGCATTTTCTATTTTTGTCAGTAAGACGTTTGAAATAGAAATTTTTTTGCAACAATCATTGTTGACATTTTTATTTATTTCCAATTTTTCATGATTGTCGTTTATTTCTAATTTTTCTACACTTTTAGTTGCTTCTAATCTTTCCAAAATTTTATTGATTTCAAATCTTTCTTCATTTTTAGTTAATTCAAATTTTTCAGCTTTCCTATGAAGCAATTGTGCATTGTGATATAATTCAATTAATTCCTGAGTATATTTACACGAACAATTGTATTCACATTTTCTTAATTTTTTCTTTTTTGACAATTTTAAAACTTCTTCTCTTACCTACATTAAAATTAAGTGAAAAATAATTTTTAAAACTCTAGAGTGTGATTAGTTAATTTAATTACTTATTTTATATTAATTAATTCATTATCTCGTTACCTCTTGTGGGATCCGATCCCAATCTTTCTTTAAATTTAAATGCTCATGTCTTTTTGAACTCGAATTATTTTTTTGCAACGATGATTTATTAGAAATTTTCATCGTGACTTCATTTTGCAATATTCCCTCTAATTTATTCTTCGAAATTTTAATTATATTAAATGGCACATCTGATTCTTTCACTTTTCCCATTAAATATCGATTGTGTTTATTTAAAAATTTTTCATTATCTTTTTTACAATTCGGAACAGCAAAATGTGTAGATATTATAGAATTTGAACAGGTGTACATCGTATTAATGTAAATAATTTTTTTTTATAAAAGAAATTATTAAAATGCAACACCTAATAAACAAATTCGTAAAGAATATTAATTTTATCAAATAATAAACATTTTTTACGAATTTCTACGTTGTAATATAATATAAATTAGGTAATATTAAGATTTATTTAAAGAATAAATTTTATTATCATATAATTAGCATTATTAATAAACGTTAAAGTATTTTTTTCATTTTTAACAAATTATCTGTTTAAATTTTGGCGCTTTGCTACTTTGCTTGCGCGCTGCGCAGTTGACGCGCATGCGTGTAGTAAGGAGTACCGCCATTTTGAATAATAATAATAGTATTTGCAATAACAGTTGTGATTTGCATTATCTTGATAAAATCACTAAATTTAATAGTTTAGTTTTAGTTTTAATAAATAATACACAATGTACGAGGTAGAGAAGGGTAAGTTTCAACAAACTAACTTATAATTTTATTATTTGCTGTAGTAGTAACAGTGTATTTCTTGTTGAAACGAAATCTAACCTAGAAACTATTACGTTTGATGTTTGCACTTTTTTCGATTAATTATAATTGTATATATGAATATTATCCAATTTAAGAATCAACATTTGTATAAAAGTTATTATTATACTATATTTTAACAATATTGGGGTAAAGTTTTAAAATTTTTTCGTGCCGACAAAACGTTTTAATACGGTGTTTTTTTAACTACTTGCCTCAATCTTTAATTATAACATTTCTTTGAAAATCCATCCTTAAAAAGTTTACAAAGTTTTCTTGAAAATTATTTGTATCTCACTCTTTTATCTGATTTATTTTGCCGATTTTATATTATGTACTTTTAATTTATAACAAAGGATGAGTTTTGACGTTTATTACTTAAAGTTATTAGTTTTTTCTTGTTTCTACAATCGCTATTCAATTGTCTCATATTTAATATGTTATCTTATTGTTATATTACATTATTTCTTTTATTTTTATTATTATTTAACAAAAATATGAAATGTTTTGTTTGTTTAGCGAATGACGAGCAGATTGAGGATGAAGAAATCTCCTCAAAATTATGGCAGGAAGCCTGTTGGATCGTTATTAATGCCTATTTCAACGAGAAAGGTCTTGTACGACAGCAACTCGACAGTTTTGATGAATTTATTGAAATGACAATTCAGAGAATTGTTGAAGATTCACAACAAATAGAATTACAAGCTGAAGCTCAACACAATTCAGGAGAAATTGAAAAATCCGCTGTCCATATACTAAAATTCGAGCAAATTTATTTGTCGAAACCGACTCACTGGGAAAAGGATGGTGCTCCATCACCCATGATGCCTAATGAAGCCAGACTTCGAAATTTAACTTATTCTGCTCCTTTATACGTCGATATTACAAAAAGTGTTGCAAAAGAAAAGGATTCCAAAGAAGAACCAACCAGTAAGTGCAATAAATTATTAAAGATTATAGTTGTATTATAATTTGTATTGCAAATTTGTTTAAGTAATATAATAATGTTCCCTTTTTTTATAGAATCTCAGCTTCAAAAGGCATTTATTGGTAAAATGCCAATTATGTTAAGATCAAAGTATTGTTTACTCAATAGTTTGGTGGATCGTGATTTG